>CM020503.1:16527500-16687500 GCA_009823395.1 Thamnaconus septentrionalis | reverse complement strand
AAGCGGCTCCCCTGGCTAGCGGTTAGGTGACATAACCCTCCTCAGCGTGAAGCGTGACACCCACGAACGGCAGCGTTGAGGCTTTGAGAGCGAAGGATTCAAATGAGAAGTTAAAAAAAGCAATTAATGTTTTTGTGTTGTTGTGTTTGCTTGGCTCCAGTCTTTGCTCTTCTCTCTGTGGGGGAGATGAGATAACGGGGGTGGCCTGTCACCCGAGTGGCTCCAAGGACACTGCTATGAGAGAGTAGTTATATTTTGCTTTTTTTCCACCTGCTCCACCAAATGCCCCAGTCCTCGCTCTAGCGGGTAATCGTGTGGAATGTTATTAACCCCAATGATCTGGCTGGATGTGAGAGTTCTTCACACCCTCGGCGAGAGGTGAGCCAACCAGGGCCAGTAAGAAAAGAGGGGTTATTTATAGGCCTGCTGGTTGTGGACCTGTTATTCTTACAAGTGATTAATCGAAGATATATGGAGTGAGAATGGCAAAGTGATTCCTCAATTAGGGGATGCCCATGACTGCAAAGGACAAATGGAACAGGGAAAAGGAGTGTGGAGACGGAGAGTGTTTACCGACATAAAACGCATCATTGAGCTGGAAAATCTATTTTTTGAGAGAACCACATATTGATTATAGCTTATGGCCAGATTGCCCTGTTGCGAGTATCAATTAATTTGATCTGTATGTCTCCGTTTTAGAGGAGAGGATTGCTTTGGGACCCGAGTGCCAGTCAAAAATGTTGCCCAGAATTACTGACAACCAGGGCTGCTTCATCGTTTTTTTGTTTCCTTCCAGTGCGTTGGTCGGCGGCCTGCTCTTTGCTTTGAGATATTAGTTTGACACGCTCTCTCACACCCTGTCCACACCACCCTGTTTTTGTATGAAAATGCTTAAATATCTGTTTGTTCTTGCTACCCACCAACGTCACAATTTGAAACCGGTTTCCAGATAGAAGTTCGTCCCCGGTCTAATATGGACCTCAAGAATGGCTGTTTTGGTCCATGATGCAGTAACACTTACTGCCTGCAGGGGGAAGCAGTGCTGTGTGAAGCACTGTGTGAAGTATAGAAGAAGAACAGACAAAAGCCAGCGGTGGCAGACGTCAGGCTGCGTATGTAGCTAGTGGTCTACAGATTCCAACAATTTAAATTTCACTTTTGAACGTAAACATGGCGCTTTATCGTCGGCGCGCGGCACACGTGTGTTCTGTTGAGGAGCTGCTGTGCAAGATGATTTTAAATGAGCACAGTCAAGCCATCTAACGCGGCACCATCAGCCCTATTATATAATTCCAGCACCTGATGGCAATGCTTGACACTGTCTCAGTTCGAGCAGCACCAGTGAACACAGCTAAGTGTGGACACACAGGTTTTTGTTAAAAATTCAGCTGAAAATTTCGGTAGTTAGAAACGGTGTAGGCGGACGGTTGTAGTGTTGACATGGCGTCGGCGTCACTGTCCAGGCGCTGGTGCACTAGAAATTGGCTTCAAACCTTTAGTTGGGTGCAAAACACAGCATTGACAACATGGGACCACCCCTGGTTGGGGTGGCTCAGTCTAGCCTGGAACTTTATCCAGGAATATGATGCTGGGAGATCTGGTAACTCTTTAATCTGTCACATTGTCCAACGCTTGGATGACTGCCCAGGAGCAGCTCTGAGAAACATGTTGTGGTTTTTCTTCTGTTGCTTCCATTTGAGTTTGAGTTTGAGTACATGGCCACAACATGTACTCATATAGATTGGCACTGGGTGGAAATGTTTCACCCCATGAAATTTCCATCAACGTATTGGTGAGTCCGAAATGAGAGAAATCTCAGGGTTGGCTGAATCATCACTTTTAGATACGGGGATGTTGGTATTACTTTTTCCTATGCACAACTTCACTATGCTGAAAACAAAGCAAAGCGTTTGCTTGCACTGTCATCAAGGCGCATGAGCAAATTATGAATGGGTCTCATGCTTGGAGTGTCAGGTTGAGAGGTGGATGTTTCTTGGAGTTATTGGATAATGAGGAGGCTGATTGAGGGCAGATGCATTTGGCTCAGACCCTGGGAGTCTCTGTGGACAACCCGGATCATCTGCCGCACAAGTGCATGCAAGCTGAGGTTTAGCACGGTCGTGCAAATTGAGGATTGAGAGGACACACTGTGACAGCCAGGACTTTCACCTCATATTAAAAACTCCCCCAAACTTTTTTTTTTAATTCTTAAAATCCGGAAAATACCGCATCCCTTTTCTCTGGGGATACAGGAAGGAATTGAGGAGCCGGAGGGAAGCAAGGCCATTATAGAGGAGAGGGAAAAGTTTACCACCAATGAGAGATGCCTGGAACACCGAAGGCAAAACATCACATCAGCCTGTGTAGATTGAGTGTATCTGCTGTGTCCTAGTCCTGCTGTCGTGATTTACATGAAGCAGGCGCCACTTCATTCAGGCACCGATATGATCCCATAATCGTGTGAGTGCTGAAATTTAATTAGAAGATAGTGTTTATCCTCAGAAATTTCATGAGCAAAAACGTCCACTGGAAAAAAAACAAACAAAAAAAAACCTTCTCACTCCTCTCACAGTCGTTATGATGGCAGCACCAAAGTGTTTTAGGTGGGCAGCACTTTGGTTCATTTATTAGGAGGGGAAAACAGACAACCTGACTCACGCACACACGCACATATTAGCACGACGCAGCACTCTATATTCACAAATCAGTCCACCATTTGCAAGCTTAATTACCTCCCCAGCAGTTATAATCTTTTCCTAAACATTCCGAGATGGGAAGGATGAAATTTTAATAGGCGAGCGCTTCTGAGATTGCACAGGCACAAGAAAAAAAAGCCACATCTGCAAAACAGTGCCGTTCTGCCGCACGACTGCACGGGCGGGTGTCAGTGAAGGTGCGCGTGCGCCTCTGTGTGTGTGTGTTTAGAGCTCAAATACGGCCTGTCAGGAGAGGATGTGCATATCCTTCCTTAAAAGTAGGTGACTGCGTGACCTTGTCTTGCCGGCTGTCATCCGAGCCCCGAGTGTGTCACGTCGGATTGCTGAGTGTCAGAGTGGAAAAAAGGGGAGAGGAGCTCCTGCTAGCTGTGCCGAGGCGTTGCCGGCACGCTGTCGCAGGACGCAGAAACAAGTAAAGAGGCGGCGTGAAAGCGGGAATGACAGAGCTGGAGCTAGTTATCGGCGAGGCGTCACTCCAGCTCCGGCTCCCGTTTGAAGCTCAGCCTCCGTCCCCTCAATTCAAACAGGCCGGGACGCAGCCGGAGCCTGTGTTCCGTGGAGTTTCCGGAGTTTGTCCTCAGACTCGCCGAGGGCGCTGAAGTGGCGGAAACGGCTCCCTCTACGGAACGTCGTCACGGTTCTCTGAAAGAAAAGCGTGTTGCCATGCAAAAATCCTGCCCGGAACACTTAATTAAAGCAAGCTGCCAGCCATTTTCACACAGACATACGCGTACTTTCCATCTGGGATTTACGTTTCGCCCTGGATTTGAGGCTTTATCTCAGCCAAGTGGCTCTAGTGCAGGCTCGACTAAAGCACACTAATTAACTTGTTATAATTTGTTAGTTTAATACATATTATGTTGTATTTCTGTTAGGGGTGTGGGGGTGTGTGGGGGTTCTTACGTAGAGATGTTTGTGTCTGGCAGAATCCACATTAGACTTGTAACCAGGTACAAAGCCCTTCTAATCTCTTTCTTGGCTCTGCCAAAATGAATGAATTGTGATTGGAACGTTGATTGGAAAGCCAAATAAATAAAGACCAAATAAACCGGTTCAAGTGAGTTCACAAGTTTCGGTGTAGTATTTGTGGATCTAGTAAGGTCTTTGTGTACTTGCCCTATGCTGTTTCTCACGCACGCATACAGTACACACATGATGTGTACCTTTGGGTTCTGGAGTCAGTGCCACTGTCTTGCTTCATTGCAATGGTTTACATGTGTGTAAGTAAATGTGACATGAGATGACTCGGTTTGTCGTCGGTTCATTCAAAGAAACAGGTTTCACCTTTTATTTGCTCTCAGCTGGCTTGTGAACATTGGTCAGAAGAAAAGAAAAGGGAGGACAAAAACAACGTTGTTCTGGTCCTTCAGCCGAGGCCAACATGCGCAGTATTTGAGTACAGGAGGTCACTTTGAGGCTTGGAGTCTGGATCGATTCCAGCTTCAAGGAGATTTCCATTCTGGCAGAAAACACCAAAGCTGTGTCCACCGTCTGCTTCGAACTTCACCTTGGAGACTTTAGTGTGAACATGTTCGGACCGTTGTTGAGAGTCGTTACTGTTTGTCGAGTCCAGGTGACTTCTCAGGTGGTATATAAGAAAGATTTGCTCAGGAAGACATTTTGTCCTGGAAATTTACAGCGCACAAAAGCTAGATGTGCTGTTTTTGTTACTTTGTGTTTATCGTCAAAAGATGTTTTGTTGCCAGATGTGTGGAAATAAATTGTGAATTATATGTCAATTGTCAAGTCAATCAAGTTGAATGAATAATGAACAAAATTAGGCAACAGACATTAAGATACTTCATATTTAAACCCAGAAAAGTTAAACGTTAACTCAACCGTTTGAATTCAGTCAATTCAGTCAATTCCAGGAAGACTTTCCTTAACCTAGAGGTCAATGAAAGTCCATCTTCTCCAGGCCCCTGTGGTTTTCACACAGGGCATCGCTACTCCCCAGGTGAGGAAACGACTCCCCCAGTCCCACTGTCCTCTTTGCAGCTGTGCAGGGGTTTGTCCCTTTCGAGACTAGTGGGATGTCCAAGGCTAAAAAGTTCGATTTCTCTAAATCTATGGAGGTTATAATGAAAAATTATGAGAGGCTGATCCATTAGAGTCTGGGATGAAAACAAAGATCTTCAAATAACTACAATGTGAGACATTAAATGATTGCTCTTTCATTTTTTTAATATAGCAGATTATTCACTGCAGAGCCCTTTGTTACAATTAAAGCAATCATTTTGTTAGAAGTTGATTCTTAGCCACATATTCAAAGCCAAAGAGTCTATTTGATGCATGTGAATGGGATCCAGTGAGCATCAATCCTGCCCACGACAGCTATAAGCGACACATAATAACAGCTGGAGTCATCTGTTCTGCTAGCAGTCACACATTAACATCTATCTCCTCATAACACCTTGCAGTAAAGATGATTGAGTTTGTTCCAGCAGCCCATTACTTCCGAATCACCACAGTGCTTTCTCACGCTTGCAGACATCCATATGTGGTTTTTTTTTCTTTCTCTTCCTGCGCCGCATGTGACACTAGCATGGCTCGTACTTCCCCAGAGGCACAAATAAGAGCTGCAGCGAACAACAGGGAGTCATCAGTTCGCATTTTCACCAAGTCTCACCCGTCTCCTCTCCACCCTCACCCGCCTAATTAGGACACACAAAGAGTTGGGGGTCAGCCTGGAGTTTGTTGGAGTTCTGGGCTCACTGTGCTACCCGTGCTTTGACGAGGCAGTGGTGGATTGAAAAAACAAACAAACATATATACAGGATCGGCATACAAATACAATCCAAAATGCATGGACTTTACTGCTGATTTATGTTTAAAATGATCTTTTCCCACATGGAAAACACCCACTACGCATGCAGGCAGATTTAAAACACCATCTTCACTGAGGTGACAGCCTGATCGGAGATGTTCTGTATTGTTAGAGCTGAGACAAACTAGCGTTAACTGGCTTGTTAAGAAAGGTACAATATTTACCTGTCATCTGATGACAGGTAAAATATATGGTCTCTGAAGGCCGGTTGAAACAACAGGATTGGCCGATAGTTTTCCTGGATTGGATCATTTTGATCATCTTGATCAAAATGATCCAAGTGCTCCATCTCTACAATGTAGAATGTCTCTGATGTCTAGTCATAAGTTATAGGAGCATTCTTTGTAACTTTTACTGAACTTTTTGCTCACTACCTCCTCTTGGGGATAAATGGTTCTCTCCACCTTCATGCACATTTTTTTTTCCATTTAAGAAAACCTGCGGGACGTTCATTGGTTTTCTCTCCAGTCTCCATCGCCAACCTCCTTGGGGACCACTGTCTCTGCCACCAGTCCCTGCTGCTGCACACCTGCATCCAAAATCAGCATGTTGTCTGCAGGGACACCAGCAATGTCTCGCTCCTCATGCATAACTCCATCAGAAAGACTTTGTATTATTGCGCAACAGGGGAACACGACATTAGCTTCTCCACCGCAGCTATTTTGAAAAAAAAGGGAGGCACATTTGTCTGGACCGACTGCTTTGTCATACAGAGAACTGAAACTGCACACACACACACATACAAACACACACAACTGCATGTAAACAGAAGTAACAAAGCAATGTTTGTTTTCATTAGTCACGCTTACTGGTCTTTTTGGGACCAGGGGGCGCAGGCGTCAGAGGCTGCGTGATGAGTTCAGGGTCCTGCCCCTGCTGTGATTCTGACTGACTGACTGAAAATGTTTTAGGTTTCATTGGCTGTTTGACAGTTTTAGTGAGTTATCAGATTTGCAGCAGACGTTGGCAAAAACGTGCAGTGGTGTTGAGTTATGTTGAGAGCGAGCTAGTTACTGTGCCTACCTACCTGTTTACCTTACTTAGATACTTACCTCCCAACTTACTTTCCTACCTTCACCTGCCTACCATTCTTCCTACCTACTTACCTATTGATGCAGCTAGCTGGCTGAGTGTTGTTTGACTGCGCTGAACTGCCACACGGTGACATCATCCGCAGGTGCAGGCAGTCCAGTAGCCTGGAAACATCCTGTAAACCCACATGGAAGTGGAACAGAAAAGACAGGCAGCAAATCGTGCGATCTGAGGAGCCCCCCACCACCCCCCACCTCGTTTTGACTGCGTCTGAAAGATTAACACAATATTTTGATGTGCAAAGGAAACAATTTATTGTTCGCAACTCATGTCTTTTTTTCATTTTCTCTCTGCACTGTGTAATTTATCTCGTCGTGCTATTTTAATAAAAGAGAACGACAGGGGTGGGGTTGAAAATCCCAACTTCTAATCAGTGCCCTCCCTCCCCCCATCACTCCTCACAGCCCTCGTTGCGAATATTAATCAGTTCATTTACTTCCAGGAAGTCACAGCTTGCATTTGACAGGTAATTACATCTGTGACCACGCATGTGTGTGTGTGTGTGTGTGCGTGCGTGCGTGTTTGCATGTACATTGCTGGTTCATGACCTGAGACACACACACACACACACACACACACACGGTCCAATCCTGAGCAAACCCGGAAGTAGTTCAGTCTGACTGTCCGTATTAACGGGACCCTCGCAGCGAGCAGTGGCGCTAACAGCAGACAGACTCCCCAACTGAATGTTTGAACAGGTGGTTATCACGACTGGTTTCTAATTAACTGCTACACTGACTTCCCTTAATCGGCTGTTCAAATTAATGAGTCAAGTCGTTTGCAAATATTGGAATTATTTTTTACCCCCCCACCGTATAAATTTAGACAGGAATTTAATTATTAGCAAAGATAACTCCGAGACACTTTTCAAGTCTCTGTGTTTTTCCCTCTCCCCCGTAAAATTCCGCCATGCGCTGAAGCTCCAAGGAGGCACTTTGGTTCATTGCGTGCGTCCTTGTGTTTATCGCTGCAGAAGAGGATCTAACCTCCTTTTAGCAATAACAAGCTCACTGTCTGTCAGACATGCGGCGAGCCGAGTGGAATTATAAGTGTATTTAGGCGGCCTTGAACGTGCTGCTATGCTATGCTTTGGGAAAATCCTGTGTAATCTGCAGCTATTGTGGCACGTTTTCCATTTAGACAGTTTTTCTCTCTTTTTGAACATGGAGAAAAGGAGCTCCAGTCATCTATGCTGCCGACAATGGTATTGTATTATACATAATCCTGACACTTCCCCAGCGGTGCTCCAGCTGTGCTCTGTGAGTGTCCTTGCAGCAGAGGCTCTCCTCACTGGGAGAAGCAGTGACTTGAGCTTGGACGCTGGCGGCCAAGACGGAAAGTTCTGCTGTTGTCACAAACTATTGTGAAGGCTTGTAGACCGGCCCAGTCAGCAGCGACTCACGCCAGCATGTTTTTCACCACTCCTGGTTTATAAAGCCTCGGATAAACTTCAACTTCTTTTGGGACTGACGCCATCGCCTCACGGCGGTGGGGCTTGGCTCTTCCCCGTCCGGGTTGGTTCACGGACCCACGCTTGCGGCCGGGTCTCCTTGGTTGTGGCCGCTACCCGATGAAGAGGGCTTGCTAGGATAGTGTTTTCCTCTCTGGTTCATCCGTGCTCAGCCTCATTTTCCTTTTTTCGTGGGTTTGCATGTGCGTGTGTGTGTGTGTGCATGCGTGCCTGTATGTGTTTGTATGGTTGGGGTGGGGGAACATCTACATGGGCGGAGGGGGCAATTGTTTTTAACTGTAAAGCATTTTGTGCTGCATTTTATTGTCTGAAAAGTGCTCTACAAATAAAGGTTTGATTGATTGATTGATTGATTGATTGATTGATTCAGTTTTAACGGCGTAAAGCATCAACTCACATCATGCGATCAACGACTTCGTCCATCGAGCTTTCGTGGCCTTTGTAGTTCATATTACTTACACCCTGTGTTGTTGACCATCTACTCTGTGTGTCTAAGAGAGGGTGGAAGTCCAATATATTTTTTTCAAAAGTGAATCTTCAGCCCATCATTGAGCCTCTTCATTTGATTCACTTGGCAGACATCGTGTGCTACAATGCTCAGTTCTAGAAACCAGCTCTTTGTGTCGTCACAAAGGGCACAGTCACCTGACTAATACTGTCCTCCCTGTTTTGTCTTTTCCCAATAAGGTTCATTGTGTCTATACTGTACTTAATTATGCAATTTCTCATTTAGTCAGACAAGACAAAATTAGGAATTTATATATTTATATATATATATATATATATATATATATGTTTATTTATCCAAGACTCCTGAATCAGACTCAATATTTGTTCATTTTTTGAGGACATGTACACACACACACACACAAAGCAAAATTGGAACAGCAAAATCCGCCCCTGCTCTCCATTTTGCCCGGGGGTCTCAGTATGGCCTGGCTCCTTCCAACTCCCCCGCCCACCCTGCACTGCCGAGGGGCTGGACACACACAGGGAGCCTTCCTAGACTCTCACCGCCCCATCTCATGCTTACATATGGACACGCACACACACACACACACACACACACTGGCGGACAGGCTTGCGGCCCCATCGAAGCTCCTCCCGGTTGGTTCCTCTTGGATGCTGCCCTTGCAGGTCGGGGACATGTTGCTCGGCCAAATACATCACGATGTTGGACTTTCGCTCTGACACATTTCGCGCGCATCTTCCCGCCAGAAGATTACTGGCGTGGAACGACTCACATAAATCACAGATGAAAGAGTTTTGTTTTTCGCCGACTGGTTCCGAGCTACCACCCGGGCCCCGATTCATTGTTGCATTTTTTATCGCCTCTGTTAGCACCAGTTGGTTCCTACTACTACTCCAATTATTGTTTCTCCATAATAACCTCTCACACCTTCGTTCCCTGCAGTGCTTGTGTCTTTTCTTCTGTCCGCTTTCACAGTAAAACCGTGCAACAGGCTTATGAGCCACTTGCTTGAATTTGTGACTGTTTTGCTCAGTTGGACACCAGAGAGCTTCACTTTTTTTCAGAAGTGGTTTAGTTGTCCATTGGTTTTTGTTTGTTGAGAGATTCTTCTCGCTCAAGTCTGAAATTGTCTGAAGTTACATTGAATTTTTGTGCATCGCACTGTGCATTGAAAGAGGGTCGGTCATCAGAAGGTCATCAGCGATATCATCAGCATAGCTCAGCCACGGCTGTTGAAGTATCTGGAAACTGTTTAAAATACCCTGGTCCATTCAGTTGCATTAAGACTGTTTCTAAGGGACAGTGATTGCAACACAGCATTATGTGTTTCTGCATTGGCCGTCCATCCCCCTCCTGAAACTGATGCAATGACAGGTCACACAAATGTGTTGGCATGTAGTTGAAATGTATGCAAAGTCTGGCAACAAAAATGCAAATTTAAGTTTTCTGCAAAACAGAAACAAACAAAACAAACAAAAGTGACGCCCTGCAAGGACAGAAACCCAGATCCAACATCTGCATGCCTGAAAAGCAAGGAGAGGGAGAAGTTCCTCAGCACTGACTGGTCCACCTGAGGGGATGCAGGGAAGAAAAGGAGAAGAAGAGATACGATATGAAAAGTGCCTGCGGGACAGACAACAAAAACAGAAGACACAGGGAAGAGTTCGGTGAGATTATTTGCAAAAATTTACAATTTGTGGAGAGACATCATGACGGAGCCTCGGAAGTAGCTGTGACTGGCTGGGGAGCCACACAACACACAGAACTTAGAAAGTTCAAGCTTTTAAGTTTGGATTTAAAGGTCAGGCTGTCTGCTACCAGCAGGAGGAGGTTTTCCAGAACAAGAGGGGCAGGAGCGCAGGACTCCCCGCTGACTACTTTAAACTCCTGGAGCAGACCAAAGCTATGAGATTTTAGTTTGGCCCTGTACAGTGTTACACCGAGGTCAGGGTTTTTTGACCTTTACTGCAGCCAGTCAACAGGGGGCAGTAAGGGTTTGGCTGGCTGTATTATGTGTGTTTCCTCTTGCATGTGGCATTCGAAGGGACCGGGTATCAAGCAGGAGGATGGATTTATGACTGCGGAAGTTTTAGCTTTTAGCCCCATCAATCTTAACGATTGACCAATTAAAGCCAAGGTCCTGTAGTCTGAGGTGTGGCTCCCAAAGTGATCACTACTTTTACTAGAAGAATTTGTTCACACAAATCCAAAAAATCCTCACGCCTTTTGTCTCGCACCTCTGGCCAAATACACATCGATTTGAACAGAAAGTAAACTGGCTGTGACCAGGAAATAATTTGATAAATTTGAAGCAATACAAAAAAGGGCCACCCGAGGGAACATTGGAAAAAACAACATAGTTCAAAAATCTACTCTTATTTTCCTGGTAAGGTACAAATTCACTGTGACGGTTCCAGCACAAGGTTGTTCAAAAGTGTTCTGGCTGTCGTCAACAATTCCTGAATAAATAAGCACGTACAAAAATCTGCTTCAAAGTCACAACAACAACTGCAAAAAAACAAAAAAAAACAAAACAACAACACATTCACGTATATCAAGAAATAAAAGAGATAGAATTCCTCTCCTGCCAACAGCGGCGCCTCGTCGGCTCGCTGAACCCGTTGACTCAATATGGAAATGTGGATTGTTTCCACGGCCTTTCGCTGGCCGCCATGTTTGGTCTCGCGCATATATGCAAATGCACCATTTCAGCGTCCTCTTATCAGATGGCAGGCAGCAGCAAGTCCACACACGCACGCACACACACACAACAGCTTCATAAGCCTCATATTCCTCTGAGTCTCACCTTATTGGAAAATCAGAGAGCATTTTAATTCAGCTGGATGGCCGGCGTTATATAACAGCCCGATGATGAGCCGCTCAACTTTTATATTGTGCGCTGACTTAATGCCTCCCCAGAGTGGCTACCTGCGGCCTGTTATCCTGCACTGCCATACAACTGCGCGCACATCGTAACCGTCTCCGAAACACCAGCGAAAAAAAGATGCCTTTTCACGCACAGGAGAGAGAGAGAGTGAGAGAGAGAGAGAGGGAGAGAGACGGCAGCTGAATGGAGCGCTCAGAGGAGGAGTAGGAAATCCTGAGGAGCGTAAGAGGGAAGGCACCCGGAGGGAGACGTACCTTCAGATGTCACTGTCAACTCCAGCAGAAGGGAGCGATTGAATCAGTGTCTCTCAGGGATTCAGGGAAGCGGCAACGGGCGGGAAGTGGGGAGCGGCGGGGAGGGAGGTGTGGGAGGGAGGTGTGGGGGCTTCCTAAAGTGCCTTATTGTCTCCTCCGCACTGTGATATACGCACACGGCAACGTCTGGCGGCGAAGTTGCAGGGGAAGCAGAAGTGAGGGTGCAAAAGTGGAGGAGGAGGAGGAGGAGGAGGAGGAGGAGGAGTCACGCGGTGGGGGCTGGGGGGTTTATGAGGAGCGGTGGGGGGAGGGGAGGATGTTTTCGGAGTGACAGATCGGAGAAAAGAGGGAAAGCCCAGAGTGATTGGCGAAAAGATGGAGTGAGGAAAATCTATGGCAAAGGACCATTGATCTCTGAGGCCTCGTGATATAAAAAAGCGGCGAGGCAGCCGGGCTGATAGGATTCACACAATGGCGCTTCGACAATCATTTAGCCCCGAGTCGCAGCCGATCTCCTCTGTGTGTACAAAGTCTCCATTTGCTGTGGCATCAGCGACTCTGTTATACGTCCAGCGTGAACAAACAGTATCGATGTGACTGGAGGAAAGTGCATCAGTCTGAGTTTGTGGGGTTTTTCCCTTTTTGAGGTGAAACTGCTTGGAAGTGTGCACGAGTGGGACTCTTGCCTGAGCGAGCCTGACGACACTCAACACTCGGTTCTTTCTTTCTCTGACCAATCCAACTTTTTGGACGGCTGTCAGGTGTTTGATTCCAACCCTGACTGGATCAGTCAATCATTTAAAGCGGAAAAGCAACGCTCACGATTGATGCTGTCGTGCTGAGCCGGTCGATCGAAAAAAGCCACAGCCTCATCGTTCACTCGGCACTTCACAAGGTTCCTGCTGTCTGTCTTGGTTAATGGCACTTGTCAATAAAGATCCATCCGGAAGCTCCAAGACAGGTTTATTTTAATAGCATCAGCGCTAACAAGGCTGGGATTATTTTTTGCAGTCCTGGTGGCCAAAGAATAAAAACTAGGCAAGAATGAACGTATTGTGGCTGGTGGTCCTTGTCGGCTTTGCAGACGGAGTTTGAAGTAAACTGACCAACCCATCCTAAGTTTCACAGTTGTGCAGTCGGCTTCAGCTATCAGCATTGCGGGACTGTGGTGCTTTCAGACATTTTGTGTCAGCCACAGTGAGAAAAGATATTGATGTTTGAGATGTCGTTTTCAACTCCCACGTGTGAAAACTTTTTCCGTGGCAGTTTTGGATTTTTCTTTTTCTGTGTTTCCATTGAGTCATTTTAATGCACAAATGGAAAACGCACCACTAAAGCCCCTTAATGGACACCGTGCAATTCCCTCTTGCTGACTCTCAGCGTTCAAACCCCTCACAAGTTCTGTTTTTTCATCTGAAAAGTAGAAATCCAAGAAAATTCCGCAGCCCTGCCTTGAGATGTTCCATCCTGGCCCGACTCTCTCCGTCTTCGGTTATCTCAGCCTAACTTTCATCTTCCCTGGATGCAGCCAAGTCGTTTAGCTCGGGTGTATTGATTTTAATCCGCACCCTCATCCACCTCCTCCAAGCCCATATGTCTTTGTCTACCTGCCTCCTTCCTGTCCGGGTGTGTACATGGTTCAACTGTGCTCTACAAAGGATCAACGGTTTAGTACCGTGGATGATATAGAGCTCACTCAGATTATACTGTATGTATTGTATGGCTTCCTCCCCTGACCCACAGTGCCCATCTCCAGACACCTCGCAAAATTATAATGCACAGCAAACTTTTCCAGGTCAGGATATTTTCCTTTAATTCCTTTAGTCTCTGCACGGCACTGTTTAGTTTTGCAATTCAAATGTTTCAGTTTGAAAAGACGGCTGATGCATCATTTACTATGTAAAAATGTTCAATGACCTTAACTGAATGTACGAACACAATACCTCCATTTCGCTTTGTAAATATAAAATGAAATAAATACCGTTCAGCTGAATGCTTTGAGCGGCTGCCAAATGACCGCGATGTCCCACCCATGCACGCTCATGTGGCAAATCACTCTTGTTTGATGATTCTTCATAATGCATTTTCCAGGGTCAAACTCTGGAATTGTTTCACTTGCAAGACGGAAGGTTTCCTAAATCAGTTGAATTTATTTTACATATCACTCGAGGAGGTTGAGGAGAACATTTGACTTACTGTCACATTTGTTACACCATGTTATGACACTGGACCTGGGTCACAGCATGGCGCTTAACAAACCCCATGTTAAAGCCAAACAAAGGCGCAGCAACAAGATCTAGTCCATCTTGCCCTACTTTGTTCTTCTCATTTTGTAATGTGAAAATTCCACCCGCTACTGATGAAATGACTACTTTGGCAGCACGCTAATTTCTTTTAGCAGTAGCTTGCTAACGTTGTAATTATAAGATAAACCCTATATGTTGGGCAAAAAAAGTTGTGGAGCCTACGCAAGCTGTTTAACAACAGCTGCATGTTGAATTCCCAGTCAAAGACACAGTGGTTTTGCTAAGATAAAAGATGGTGCAGCGTGGTTCTGAAAGGGTTTTTCTTTTTTGTGGTGCTGAGTTGGATTTCAATCAGTGACCCTTGTGATTTAGTGTCAAAATCAATAGGAATTAAAATGAGAATCTGGACTGGACCAAAGTTGACTGTAAAAATGTATTCATTCTGGTGTGAAAATTAATATTTTCATGTGTTGGGTTATGTGTAGAATTGTACTCTATCTGCACTCAAATGCTATTCAAAGGTGGTAACAGGACAGTTGTTGTCAAGTTCTTGTTAAGAAAAGAGCAGTGGGGGATTCTAATGAATGTTTGAAATGTAGCCACGATCACTGTGCACATGCTGCAATGCTTTAGTCAGCTCTTCCTCCCAGACTTGGAACTCTTGTGTTTATGTCACTCTTATTTCACAGTGGTCCCTATGCACTCTCATGACTCTGAGGGCCTGTACGCAAAACAATTTCCCTTCTCGCAGCAAATTACTCACCTACAGCAAAATCCATAATGACAGCAAATCATGTGAAGCATTGTGAAGCCGCCGGCAGAGGCAGTCAATGTCCTTAATGATTGTAAAACGTTTGCTTGCGTCTTGTTGAGGTTAATGGTTTATTGATGAAAAAATGTTGCACATTTAATAGCTAGCCGTCTGCCAGGAATGATGCAAATTGCAGATTATGTACAAGTCAGTGTCTGAAAACATTGTCGCCATAATGAAAATGTGTCCCGTGCAAAACCCAATACGCATACCGTGATCAAAAAGCATTGCCCATCCTCCAAGTCTTTTCCTCCCTATTAAATTTTCATCTCATGGTTTTGATGTATTTTAGAATTCAGTTTATTTGAATATCGCAAATGCAGGAAACTGTTTTGCCAAGTGCCGTTTTGCAGAGGACCATGATTTGGAGAATTGACTGTGGATGAATTCCTGAATTATTTACCGTTTTCTGATTGCTTTTTCCTCATCTCAGGTGTCGCCATTCGCTACAGTTGCACTCCCACCATGTCTGCCCATCTGCGGCGGTTGGCGGTCCAGAATGGCTCCACGGCCATGGAACTGCCACAACATTTGTTTGTGGCGCCGCTTATTTATTTTCTTGGCTGATTTGGTAACAGCAGGCGCGGGGCACGTAGGTTGACACGGCGAGATGAGCACGGAGGAAACAAGAGGCAGACAGAGTGATGCCAGCTAAACTGTGTTTTCTTGCAGCATTATTTCCCTCCCCAGAAGCTGGTGATTGGCATTAATTATCTAACAGGTGCTAACGGCGATGACTCGCATGATTTAGCGGTTTCAATTGAGTTTGCTTCTGGAAGACATTAGCGCGAGACGGCGGGCGAGGATGAACATGTGTTCGCCGTGCATGCAAGAGAAAACCGACCTGGGAGACAAAAGCTGCGACACACTGTGTCGAAAAAATGTGCAGATGTCTTTGTTGTCCCTTCACAAAAATGGGCGTTATATCATCTCCAAAGCCTTACAGAGCTTCACTGTCTTTGTCCGAAACCTCCAGGCCTTTGCCAGCCATGCCGGAAAGTGCATTTTGTTCTGAGACAGCTGATGAGGTGCATCCATCCACGGATGTGCTGCACCTATTTTTTCCTTTGGAAAGGGGCTCGGTTGCCAGCTTGTACGATGGCGAAGCAGCTTTGTGAAGGGGGCGCTCCTACAGCATGCCAGAGATGATGGAATGAGTTAATATGTGGGGACTGCACAGGCCACTGAAGCCTCAGCAGGAGAGCTCTCCTGGAGCCATTTGGCGCTGGTTCGAGTCTTACTCTGTGGTGTATTAAATTTGAGTGTGAATCGACCGAAGCAGAGGGAGATAAACTCCGTTAGCAACAGTTAGCAGTTGTATTCAGATACAGCGTCCTTCCAGCCAGGTCAGATTGCCATCTAGTCCCATCCAAAATGAAACACATACCCACTGTGTGTCATTTGAAAGTTAGTCATATATTGAGTTTAGTCATTTGTTTGTGAAATCCAAAGTGTGACATCATTTTGAGTAAGCTTTACCAAAAAAATGGGAGCAGCAGAAATGTGTATTATTCAACCTAGAGTCTATCTTTAGAAAAGAAACGTATATGCGGTGGAGCCGTTGCTTGAAACCAACATATCATTACAGAACTAAGACACTTTTAACAATTTTACCACAGAACATATGGCACCGTGACATCCCTGCTGTTTACAGCTGCTATCGATCCAACGCACATATGCCATCTTACCATGCAATAGATTTCATGATGGTAAACAGTCTGTAGGACTTCTTGTACTTCTTGCTCTGGGCTCTGGGTCATTTTAGAAAGGGCTCCTCCTGGCGCCGCGAGCTACCCCGTGGGGTTGGGGTGTCGTGTTTGGTGCGAAGGATTTCCTTCTAACCTACTTCTAGTAGCCCTCTTGCTGCCGTCGCGCTAGATCCATCCCTGGACCGCTCGTCTCCCAGCTCTGCAGCAGCATTCGCCAAAAGCAGGAGCAGGAGAAGAAGGAGGAGGAGGAGGAGGAGGAGGAGGAGGTGTCTTTGTCTGCTCGTGCTGCTTCTCTCGCACTCCCTGTTGCCAAGACACGGATTGGTGCAGGAGAGCTGACAGTTACGCTGGCACTGTGCAGGGCCGTTGCCTTGCACGGACCCTCGTGTAGATCCGGTTGCGTAACATACTTAATGTTGCAATTTTTATTCATTTTTTTGTTGGTGTACGAAAAGATGATGCACAAACCGCCACCAATGGGAGAATGTGCACCAGCATCGATATATATGCATCAATTCCATCCCACAAACACACACACACACACACACACACACGTTTGCACACGTGAAAACAACATTATGGCATACTTTCACATATTGTATACTCTGCAGCCTTGCCAGTGCCTGCTCACAAATGGAGCGAGGCAGCCCATCTTTTTTTCCCCCCGTAACCTACTTTTTAGTCTCTCCCTTGCGTTTTTTTTTTCCTTTTTTTTGCATCCTTAAACCTCCGAGGGAGTACGGATGTCTCGCTCCAGTCCATTCCTGCAGCACGGGTATCAATAAGTGCCGCTTTTAGTTTATAATAATAGAATGTCACCGGGGCATCTCTGTGGATGAACAGACGGCTCCTGTGGTGTGCGAGTGTGAGACTCAATCACGGGCTAATCTGTCCCCTCCTCACGTGGTGATCCCTCACGGCCACAATGGAGTCCTGGAGAAGAAAAGCTCAAATATGTACATCTTTCATGAGCTGGAGGAAGAGGATGGCGCAGGGAAAAGTATCAGATAGCCTTCAGGACTGGCGCTCCAGTGTACAATGGTTTGCAGGGGGAAAGTGAGCTGACCCCATTCCGCCTTCCCCGAGCCGCAGTTACAGACAAGAAGGCAAAGAAAGAGGCAGATAAGTTCTCAGGAAGCTTTCAACAGCAGATGGACTGCGGGAGCAGGGGGGGTGTGGGGGGATGGTTTGGTGAGAGAGCGAGAGAGGAGGCACAGAGAGAAAGAAAACACTGATAAACAGGTACACAAATAAACAGGCAGCGGGATAAGAGAGTGTTGCCGACAATGTGCTGATATCAGATGGGCATATGGCAGCGACACAGAGGCGAAGACGGAGGGAGAGGACACGTCTCTCCAAACACTAAGCCTCTCAATCTGGCTGCATGGAAGCATCCCTTCTATATTAGCAAACCCAGGGCCATCAGTCGACAGCAGAACACCTTATTATGTTCAATTAAAGCTAATTATGGTACAGCGCTCGGTCAGAAACGCAGGCCAACACATGTCGTGGGCCTGGAGGCCAGCGTCGAGTCGATGATAGCTGGTGAATACACCAAAAAAGCCAAGAGAAGAAAGAAACACATCATTTCTTGCATAGAGAACCAGTAATGTAACAATATTGAGAATGGAACACAATATTACACGCTCTCCACATTCCCTGGTTTTTGTTTGCTGGCAGTGGCGGCTGCACCTTCACACTGACGCATGCAAATCTTATCTTCCTCCCTGTATTCCCTGAATTCAGTCAGTTATCAAGAAATATTCACAATGGAACAAATGAAGTAGATCAAATATTTCTAAAAAATCGTTCCATTCTTTGAAGCTGGCATCCATCTGCTCGAAGGTCCTCGGTCTTCTTTGTTGTGTTTTTTTTTCAGCTCATGATTCCATGAACGCTCTCAGGTGGGGAAAGATCTGGAATGCATGCAGACCAGTTGAGCACTGGGCAGCTCAGAGTGGGTTTCCTCCACTCTGAAGTCACGCTCTTGTCTGCTCGGTGGAGTTTCAGAGCTCAGAAAACCACAACTTCCTGCACCGGTTTGTTTTGGTGCACACAGTGTTTACGCCTACAGCCCCCAGCACGAGAGGACGCTGAGCAGAACTTTTAAAGTCTGGGTGGAATGCAGCGGTGGACCGACAGACCACGTCCCTGTTCCGGGTGGAGCGGCGAGAGTCCACGGTTGGATTGCGAGTCTTTGGGGGCAAAACAAATTATGTCTGTCGGAGATGATGAAGGATCATGTAATCAGGCTGTTCTGCTTCCAGCCAATTGCATTACAACGGGCTCATTTGTGCGACACTTTTCTAGACATACACCTAGAAGCCTTTTCCTTGTTCACCAAACACAGAAGCCTGTTAATTGCAGTCCGGGATTGATTAGATTGTTTTGCCGCTCAGCGAGCTGCTTGCCGCGCAAGTCATCGCCTCTCACATTTAGCAGTTTGGCCTGCATTCAGCTGTTATTGTAGCGCATCTCTCATTCTGTCACTGGCTGGCCGGCTGGCTAGATGCTGAGGGATGAGCGCAGGGGGGAAAAAGTGCCCTGTCTTGTCGTCTCAGGCCAAGAAAAGCCCCTCACAGCTGTGCTCCGACACTTCAACCTGCCAGGGATTCAGCCGGGGCAGCAGGTGCTGCTGACTGGAGCTTTTAAATGTAAAGCCTCTCTTCAGCCGAGCCAACTGCAGGTCAAGGACCCCGGAGGAGCATGTTCAGAGGTTACACTGATTTAAATACTATCAGACCACGGAATAGTGCCCTTTTTATGGAATCCCCTTAGTAGAAGTGCGTGTGAGGATTTGGGACTTTTTCCTCCTTTTGGTCCTGATGCTGTGGGACACTAATCGACAAATTAGTGTCCATATCCTCCACCACTCTGAAAGACTTGTAGTGCATTTATTAACGTTATCTTTTGGACATAAGTGTCTGGGGATCAACTTGGACTGGTTTTTTAAATGACACATTTACCTTGTGTACCTCTGTGCTACTGTAGATGTGGTTTAACAGAGTTGCTGCCTCCTTAAGAGTGGAAAGATAATTGCTTACAGTTGTTTTAATTTGTTTTTGTTCAAAAGTTATTGCGTCCCAAATGTACATTTCACACGAACACATTCTTTGCGTAGCTGCTGTTTTTTTTTCTTAGCTAATTTTGCCAAAGGGGGATTCGAGGTGGAATCATTGTTACAAGTTGCATCAGCCACTGTTTTGATGAGAATGCTTTTTCTTCTTCTGGATTGTTTTGCCACTGGCTGTCGTACAGGTTCAACTCCTCCACCAGGTCACTGTCTGGTATTGCAGCAAAGGGTCCTTCATACCTCTCTGCGGTGTTATGTGGGTCAGTGCCGCTGACAGCCTGTCAAAAGTGTCACCCCCGCTCCCACCTGGGCCGCACATCATTATCGTCACCGTCTCCCGCTGCCACCAAGCCTGTCTGCCTGTCTCACTTTGTCTCGAGCGCGTGTGGGGGCTCAGAGTTGATGGAACGGTCGTCCCGCTGCTGACTCATGACACCGGGTGGCGGGAGAAAAAATGGCGGTTGAAAAAACAAAAACACATCCAGCCAGGTAGCATCCTGTCAGTCGGTCAGACGGCCTCAGAGACGCTCAGAAGGAGAGACAGAGGGGTCATAATGAAGATGAGTTATTTTGCTCCTGTCACATTTAAAGGAGCACAAGAAAGAAACTGCCTCTGACTGGGTTGGGGTGGTGCGGTGGGGGGGTTGGTCATTGTTCTGTGATAGAGACACAAGATTGTTGGGAGAGACAATTGGTCCCGGATGCTCTGCTTCCTGGCGAGGCTGAGAGACTCCATCATGGTGAAGAATAGGGGCTCCTTTTGGTCAATCATGGGCTTAAACTGAGTAAATATTTATTTCTCTGGGTTTCTTTTTTCCCACCTTTGGTCTGTCCGTCTGTCCTGTTCTCAGTGGCCAGCTGACTGTTGAACTATGTCACATCCAGGGACACAACCCGGTCTGCATCCACCAATAATAGAGGCCAAAAGACACGGAGGAGACAAAACACTGTCGGACAAAATCCACTACATTTCCGAATGGAAAGAGGAGAAAAACACAAAACCTTGTGGAGGTCAGGTGGCTGAACCCGAACAGCCTCTTACTGGCTCGACTTTTAGGAAATTAAAAGGCTTCGCAAAGATAAAATAGCAAAGTCTTCATTCAAGGCTAACTCGTTCTGCGGCGCTCGTTGGGAATTAAATAACCCAGTCTCCCACTGTTACAATTCGGCTTGTATCAGTACAGGCAATTAGCGGTTAACACTTTTATATGAAGCATAGACAATGACCTTGCGTGTCTTGCGTTTACATCAGCTCCTAATTAAATCACATCAAAGGCCTTGTAGAGCCCACCAAGGTGTCGTCCAGGCACTGGATTCAGCTTTTGAAAAATGCTTTAAACAAACCACAACAAATTGGAAGATATAAATATAATGCCGTCAACGCCACTGCCTGTGATTGGTGCATTTTTTTCTGCCTGTCTCCATGGAAAGGAAAAACCACACTGGAGCCGTTTCCCCACCCACCTGTAACCACCCACCGAGGCCTTAGGGGTGTGCGTATGGGGGAGTAACCCATCGTTCTGTGAAGCTTCATAGACTGCATGAGATTTAGCTTCCGCCTTGTTGGCCATCAACCAAAAACTAAAATTTCACCCTTTGGAGGGATTATAAAATGTCACCAGAGCCGCCATTAACAAAATCAAGATTAGCAAATGTCAGTTTTTCGTGGGAAATAGAACTTAAGGAGAAAAAGCTCTACGCCTTAAAGTCCTAAAATGGGATCACGCTAATCTGGAGTGGCTCTTGAAATATCAACCCTTTTAAGTCGGCCTGTGTTTTTGTGAAAGCACTGTTAATGGCCTTTGTGCTTTGCCACATTGTTTTGCGAACTTGGTAATGGCGCATTCTTAAGAGGTAAGAGCACAAGTAGAATTGATTTGGTGATCAATATGTGCACAAACTCAGAGTAAAGATCAGTGGTTAACTGTCAAGTAATGAACTGTGTTCTGTTAAGCGGCACATTTTCTCCTGAGTGGGTATTTCAGCTCTGGCTGTTTAATGTTTGTCCGTGCTGCTGCTAATCAATTAATGACTCAACTGTTGCATTTTGCCTGGCGAGAGAAGACAGCCACAGCTCATGATTTTAAAAATCTCCAGGTGGATTTGGCAACTGCAGTCATTAGACACAGTTTTTTTTTTGCACAGCTTTGCTTTGCAAACAAGTTTTTCATTGATTTTCCTCCTGGTCTGTTTTCTAACAGCTGCTCTCCCACACATCTGTCAACACTCACACCGGACTCGCAGTTTGAATGGGTCTGATAAACAGGTCTTGTTTTTCCAGAGGTGTTTGTATTTCATTTCATCCGCTCAGACAACCTTCATGGGTGACTCACTTCCATCCACTCATGCAGTTTGGGATGCTTTTTTCCCCTCTTGTTTTTGGTCGCTGTTAAGTCAGTTGTAATGACACACTTGTGATGCCATTAGTAATGGTTACTCCCCACCCACCACCAACCCCAGCCAGTTCGCTGCACTGCAGAGGTACAGAAGGAAAGAATAAATGGAATAAGGGTTAAAGCTGAAGTCTTAAGACACAGAACATGGCGGCAGGAGGAGAGGAAAATTACGGAACATGTTCAGAGAAAGTGTTTTATACTTTAGGCAATAAAATAGCTGGTCATCGAGGCAGCAACGCTGATCTCCTCTTTAAATTCCCCAGAAATCTCAGCTTTACAACACAGATCCCTCGGGCTGGAAGATATTAGTACTTCAAAAGTGCCGGCAGGTCTTTATAGGCATTAAAGTGATACCCTGCCGCTGAATTAGCTTTAACAACCCCCAAAGAGACTCAAGTCAATGCATTGTCTTTCGAAAAGATGGTGTATAAAGAAAAAAAACAACATTGTTCCTGCTGCAGGATAGCAGAAAGAAATGGCGAACAATAGAAATCAATAATAGTTCAAAAGGAAGCAGGTATGATGGAAGACTCCCATCATGAAAAGGGTGCAGCGGAAGTCATTGTGGGGGCTTTAAAGGCTCAGGGAGGAACAATTAGGGCCAGATAAGCTGTTTCCTCCACTACGGTTCCCAACCCCAGCATCTTCTGTGACAGTCTTTTCAGGGACGCCCGCTATTTCAACGGCCCGCCCTCACCTCACCAGAGCAGCGGAGATTCCTCCATCGCCTTGAGAATCATTGGCTTCGCACTGGCTGCATCTCCTGAGCGTTCATACAGTTGATGCTTGTTCGGTCTCCACCGTGGCGCCGCCACCACCTCCCCACTGAGCTCCCTCTGTCGCTCTCTAAATGGGAGCGAGCCGACGCGTTAATGAGCGAAGACGGAGCTCCGAGCATATGGTGGTGATAATGAGACGAACAATGTTTGGAAAACAAGGCCATATATAAGCGTGGGGATGTGACACCCTGCAGCCTGAAGGCGGAGCTACATGAGATGCATTATTCATGGTGATGTACAGGACATCCAGGTCCTGGCGGCAGCACCTCCAGGCTTGGAAATGATGGTGGTGCCACTGACATTCTTTTCATGTGCTAAGGTCCTGTTATCAGGGATTAATAAAATGGTCCATGCATGTACGTTGTCTTGTTACGACTCCAAGCAGTTAATTATGACGGTTTCAGATGTGTCTTGCCATGCAAGTGAGCTGCAGATGATGTTCATGATGTTGAACTTTAACCAAATGGCATACAAATTGGGCCCACAGAAATATAATAAAAAATTCAGTAAAAAACCTGAATGCATAATTCAGGTTGTATCCTGTGGATCACGATGAGCAGCAGATATGTTAAAATCCCTGTTCCCCATTCAGCCAATTGAGGGGCAGTCTGTTTGCTCATAAAACCGGTCAGCAATTGTGCCTGAGAAGTTTTGATTTGCTTACTCCTAGAATTTGACTCCCACCACTGGCGGCAGGTAGGCCAACCCACACTGGCCCAGACAGCTGCTTATCTCTGCTGGGCGCACAGTCACACAGGCAACATTTTATGTATCCAAGGAATTACAATCATTTTTAATTTTTTTTGTAGTAGAAGGAGCCGTGTTATTTTGGCCTCATTAGAATATATTAGCCTGTGCCAGCACGCACTTTTAGACAGAAAGACTCGCTGTGCTGGCGGGTCATTACTTTCCCCGTGGCTGCCGGAGGAGATGTTTACAATTTACCTCGTCCTCAAACGCGATCCACCTTATCAGCAAAGATACCTCATGAACTTGTCAGCTTGCAGGAGCTCCGCTGTCCTCCGCGCTGCAGCTGGGAGACGGAGACAGATGGATGTTCTGCAGGGAGACAGATTCAGTCCATCTTGTAAGGAGGAAGCTGCTCCTGCTCCACTCAGGCTGACACATAAGATGCTTACCATTCCTGCTGTGACTAAACGTGCATATGCAGAGAAACGAAGAAGACCCCGCACACACACACACACACACACACACACCCACACACACTCCTGTGCACGGGAATGTACCACACATGTGTCACACAGGGGCAGTGAGCCATTTCTCAAGAGCTGCAAGAGCTTAAATGCCCAGGATGCACTTCTTGGGCACATTTGTCGAGCGCTTAAGTAAAGTCATTTCACAAAGATTTTTATTCATTTCCTCATCCATAAATGAAAGCAGAGTCAAGCTTTGAAAACAACAGCTCTTCCCTCGGTTAGTCGTCCAAGGTGCAGAATGCAGCTTGGGATGTGATTAGAGGGGCTCGGAACGCTGACGGGGTCGTGGTGAAGATTATGCCGCAACTACAACAAGACACAACCGAACCCAGGAAGTCAGAGTGAGCATCTGGTAAAGGGCAGCTCTCAAAAGGGCAGCCAGCATGCACGCACGCGCACACGTGCACACACACACGCACACAGTGTAGAATATTTCTCTTTTTTTCAACATCTTAAGCACACAAGTCTGTCCAGCAGTGACAGTGGGGAAAAAATGCAACTGCAGCATGTTTTATTTTTACTGCAGTGATGCAAGAGGCACAAAAACGTCACCTCCTCTCACACAAATTCCCTTTGGAAGCCTTAACAATGACTCCTCATTGACATGGGCATGTACGTGATCAGGCACCAACGCAGCCCAGCGGTACAAGCAAGATTTCACTTCATCACTTTCCGGCCAGGGGCAAAATGCTTCGCTCAACCATTCCGGGAGATGACTCAGAGAACCGTCTCTGTGCCCAACTAGAACACCTCTTCCCATTGTGTTACACAACACCAGGAGTTTTAATTGAATAGCAGCACTGGGACTTTTAAGACTTGATGTGTCACTGTGCTAGTCAATCAATCAATCAATCAATCAATCAATCAATCAATCAAATATTATTTGTATAGAAAAGGTGTGAAAAAAACCCAATTTGCCTTAAAGGGCTTTACATTCTTGACATATAGACCACCTCCTACCCTTAAACCCTGGAACTCAATAAAGCCTTAACAGGATAAAGCAGGAATCCTCAGTGAAACCCTGCAGAGGAGGGATCCTTCCCATTCATTTCCCATGTCCAAAGGTCCAGCAGCATGTGCATAATGAGAATTTTAATGAGTTATTCCAGGACAGTGAAACTCACAAATTGTTATATTCCTAAATGTGTGCAATCTGTTCTCTATTTAATTTGATTTGGTGAGTGAACCCATCGGGTCCATAATCAATGCCAAGTGCCAAGCTAGGCAATGGCCAGCAGTTTTATAGTCTTTGCCAAGACCCAGCAGGGCTTGGAACCCACAACCTCAGGGCAGTCGCTGAGCTGGACAAGGACGGTTCAGTCAAATGGTCCCACCAAATCTTCCACCTGAGATCGGCCAGTAACAGTACCTGCATGTAAGGGAATGCCGGAATCATGGGACAGGGTTGTGACATGGTATCATCCCATCATCTTGTAGGGATTCATCCTGTGAGGATGGAATTGCAGCTGACCTGCAGAGTCAAGCCACAGGTTAACAGGTGCAAAGAGGGAAATGGCGGTGAAGCTCCTTCTGCCAGCTGAGGACCAAGGTAATCCGATAATTACCAGCTTTGTTGGGGGCAGATTTATTCCAGTCAGTCCAGTCGTGTCCTGGACTCTTCACAACAGCTGCAAAGGAGCGACTGCCGAGGCAGAGCTTGGAAGACCTGTTGCATGAAAGACAGAGTCACACTCGACGCTGAGGGTCTCAAGCCTGCAACTTAGCCGATGATGATGATGATGGTGAAGATGAAGTGTCTGGTTATTGAGCTGATTCTTTGTGGCCTGACCGCTCCCGGCAAGCACGGCGTTTGACCCGGCGTCGAGCTCTGAGGCGATACACGTCCAGGGGGAGAAAAAACCAAAAACTTGGAGTGAGAGGGGTGGGGGGGGGGAACCGGACAGAGCAACAGAGCAGCAGGCAAAACAACACAGGTTGCATAACAATGACTTTATCTTTTGTTTTTTTTTTCCCTTGCCGGTTCAGTGCAGCCAGGCTGCCCGCTGATATGTGGGCGCGGGTGACTGCGGGACAATGCGAACGCTCTGTGTGCTGCAGAGCAAAATACTACATGAGAGAATGCTGGTTGCCATGACAAGGGAGAGGAAGCCAGATACGGAGAGAGTTGAGTGATGACAGAGGGGTAGCTTTTCTGTTTTTTTTTTTTTTTTTTGCTTGCCGCCGAGGAAAAGAAGCCTTTCTTTGCATTCGCAACACAGTGGGGAGAAAGAGGCAGTAATAGATGAGTAAGCTGCTTAGAATTTTCAGGCGCAGAATCAAACAAGCAGCAAAATTTACACTGTACAGCCAGCAGGGATGGAGTCCGGCCAGGCGTGAGACAGAGGCACTCCTACATACATGTGCTCTCTCTCTCTCTCTCTCTCTCTCTCTCTCTCTCTCTCTCTCTCTCTCTCTCTCTCTCTCTCTCTCTCTCTCTCTCTCTCTCTCTCTCTCTCTCTCTCTCTCTCTCTCTCGATGTCTCCTCTTTTTTATTTTCTCTTACATGACGACGTGGCTCACATCAAGGGATGCTACGTGTCCCTCCCAACTGAATATATATAAATATAAATACATATATATATATTTATATATATGCTTCCAGTCTGTTGTGCAAGGAAAAGCTCAGATAGGATTTCTGCCCTGTGAGAATTTGCCTCTCGGCTCCGCACTGGATGTCTGGCTTCCCACCAGGGAGGTGGCGGCGCTTTGAAATCGCGGCGGGTTTCGCTGCTGCCGCCACCGTGTTTTGTGTATTGCTGCCTATCGGTCTTAAGCTCACCATCCGCACACTGTGGATCATTGATAGAGCCACGCTGTGCGTGGTCCAGTGTTTCCTCTGCTTTTTCTCCACCTGGGTGACTTTGTGCAAATGTTTTTAGCTCATTGTTCACAATCAACGACATTACACCTACTTCTTTTACACATAATCGAGACTCGCGAAAAAAAAGAAAAATCTTCTCCTGGCAATTACCGACACGCATTCGACTTATTTTAAGTGGTATTTTATAGGTAAATAGATGTAACACACTGGGTTTTCCGTTCACTGAGAAATCATCCTTTTCAACATAAAAAGAGGGTCTGACTGTAATGGGGCTTTTCTAGTTTTTACTACTGGATTCAGTTTTTAAGCTCTTCCAGTAGCATGGTAGGCTCGGCAGCAGGTGCACAAAAATCAAACCTGCCACTTAAAAACAAAACAAAACAACAACCAAAAAAGAACCTGGCAACAGCAACAGTATGTTTTTGTCTTTGGTGAAGCAGACGAGGAAAACCAGTCGCGCTCCAACAACAAGGTGCAGACATATTCTGTGACTAAAACAAATAAAGAGCTATGGGATGGTTTCCACAGTGCTCTCCAAATGTGGAGCCATGAGACACGTACGCAAATATTTCTTCCAATAATAACCAATTTCGCATTAGCACCATCGTTTTAGGTGACTGCCACTCCAATGGACTGTAACGTCATGTCCTCACAAAACTGAAACTGAAAACATCTTTCAGCAGCTATCTGGCTGTTTAGCTGCAGCTGTGTAGTTAATCTGATGCTAACATTTCAATTTTAGTGCAGATTTTTTTTTGGCTAGCGAGTCCTCCAGTTTTGAATATCTTAACGTTGTATTCCAGCCCCGTATCATAGCATATAACAAAAGGGCATCTACAGCCCACACAGGCAGCATAACATTAACAGCTGAGGGCGACAAGTTCAACCTTCGCTAAAAACACACTGCGTCTGCTAAAGTGAGAGATGATGTGACATTTTCTTTAAGGGTTTGTCCCATTTTATAGTAGTTGATTTTCACCAACAGCCCCTGTGACTCCGTCAAAGGCCAAACGCAGAGGGCTTGGGGGTGAAAACAAAAACTTGGATTCGGGCCTGAATCTTCCACTGTGGTACAAGCAATACTCCAAGCCAGCAGTTGTGAGCACAAATAGACGACGCTGAACGAAAAATGCTAATTTGTTTGTGAGTGGCTGCAGTAATCTATCGAAGCCAGATGTCCGTCTCGTCCGGATCACAAAGGTCTGAGGAAAATCATAACCGCTGACCTTTAGAAATGTTCTGGCTGATATTCAACAGGCTGCGAGGTGGAAAACACCTGTGACATTTATTCAACACGACTCCTGCATATGTGGCAAGTTTTGGGGCTTTGCAATTGTGTTGCACTTGGCTTTTGCGCTTTCACTTCTTGTATTTTATACAAGATATTTTTTCAATTCTCTTTGAAATAACCGTCTACTCAGCGATTGTCATTCTGCCGCTGTCACTTTTGCTCCGTGTTAAAGCGTTAAAAATATCTCTAAAGATGTGTTGCCGAGCGTCAGAGCCCTGGCAAGACCGCCTCCAACTCCAGTGTTGTGGCATTCTTTGGAACCCAGACGCAGACAGACGTGGTTGTGTTGCGTTTTTCCCAGCTTTGGTCTGATGCGACGCATGAATGCAAATGGAATTTGACAGCTGCCACTTGTTAAACAGAAACCAGCGTTTGTGTCCGTTGTTTTTTTTCTCTCTCTGTGAAATATTAAAGTACAACGCTGGTAGAAATGAACCAGGCTGAGAAACAAAGTTAATTCCGGTGGCAGTTGTTTGGTTGCACTCTGGTTTGTACTCTTGCCTGCTGACTTTTGTTGCAAGTGTGTGAGTGCGCGTTTTGGTTCCATCCTCCAGGTGTATTCCAATGTGAGGACAGAGATTTCAACTGACAGCAGTACACTTGCATTATGCTTACTCAAGGTTAAAGGGGTTTCAGTTCGACCCCTGGACAAACTTTAACACAGTGCAATGCAGAGACTGAGACACAAACGTGTGAAACATTAAAGCACCAGTCCAGACTGATTCCTCTCAAGAGTTTAAACATTAGAAATGTCAGCAACCAATTTAAAGGGCTCCATATCAGCCAAAGTTCACCCAAGAGATGTTCCTGAACAGGATTATGCATCCCCACTCTGCCAGCGAAGCTGCCAGAATTCAATCAGGTCCATCCTTTACTTCTTTTGCTCCCTCTGCCTTTCACAACATACTGGATACTTTCTCTTCCGGAGACCATGCTCGGTAAAAACCCTGGAGATGGTCGTGATGTGGTGAGAATCCCAGTGGCAGTGGCAGTAGCGGCAGCAGTTTGTCAAACACCTCACAACCAACAGCCATGTTCACCACCTTCACAGTCACTTCAGTCCTCCCTCGTGCCCGTCCTGATGCTCGCGGTGAACCTCGAGTCCTCTTCACCACACTGTCTATATGACTGAATGCAGTCAAGTGTAAATGAGCCTTGAGCAAAACTGCAGGTTTCATGTTTCAATCATGGTTAAACAAACCAAAGACTAGTTTAGAACAGAACAGAGAAGTTGCTGAAGTGCCACTTGATGGACCTTCCAGAGACATTGCAGGAGCCTCTGGCCGCTAAAGAATTCAAGGGAAATCCATGCTGCTGTTACGGTCTTGCAGTGTGGGTCCTTCAAGCCTTCTATGCTGTTTGTGATTCAGATAACCCTCAAGTGTGCCAAGTATTTCAACTCTGCACAGGCAGCGAACAAGTGTATGTCCACTGTTCACTGTAAGCTGCTGGATCACGGCAGGGAAATTATCCGATTGGCCGGCTCGTCGCGCCCACATCAGACTGCAAACAGTGGCCCAGTGGACATATGTCCAGCCTACATACAGCAAAAAAGCACTTACACACAATCAGTATTTTTTTATATATATATCTTGTGTAAATGTTGCTTTGGCTGTTTTATGCTGCTGCTGCTGCTACGGTGGATTTGGTCCGGACCATCCAACCTGAGCGCCTGCAATTGAGAGGATGCTGCACCCAAGTTTTGATTGAATTTCACAGGTCGGCTCCGCAACCAGACAAAACCCATTATGGGACGAGAAGAAAAGCGGCGATCCCGTGCTGGCCGCGTTGGCCCCCGCCGTGGCGGAGCGCCGTCCTGCGTGTTGGCGACTGAATGTCGAAATTCTATTAAATGCGACGGCAGAGACAAAAGGCCTTGGCCTCGGCTGCGTCGTCTCTTCTAATGGACTCGCATTCACGTCGCCTTCAAAGGGGTACGATTGTCTGTGTGACCTTCGAAGCGCATGTGCGTTGCATGCATTTGCACGCCGTCTTTTCAGCGAGCACCACGGGACCCGTCGCCACGGCGGGGGGAGTTTCTTTGTGACTGCGGTGTCACACTGGCCTGGTTTCCATCTCGACATGACGCCAACCTTTTGAGAGAAATCAAAGTGTATCTACCACATTTCAATCAAGAGGTTGGGGACAAAAAACTCCGCTAGTTTTCTTAGGCGGCGGCGGTAGAATCGATATCCCACAGCGATGATTTATATTCCACTTTCACTCCAGCCACACCTCGAAAAACCCCAGCAGAGAATCAAGGATTCACCACATATACCCACATTCATTCCATTTGATTCAGGCCAACTGCTGATTGCACAGCCATCAATAATGGAACTCGGGTTTTAGGACAAAAGCAGCGGTTTTATTAGATTGGCCTTTTTTGTGACAATACATTGATTTAAAGGTCCAGTGTGTAAAATTAAAAAAAATCCTCTACTTAAGGCAGACCGCCTCAGCGTTTGGTATTTAGGCCACTAGCAGGGGGGCTTCCTTAGAAAATGCCAGTGCAAGATGGCAGCTACTTAGCAAGACTTGTGTTCTATGGATCTATTTATACCAAATTACTTTTATTGTACTGCGAGTATACACTTTTATTGATGTATTTATGGACAGTTTACTGGTCAGCTTTTACCAATATGAAAATAACATTAAAAAAAAAAAAAAACATAAATCCAAAGCGAAATTGTACCCACTGGACCTTCAATGCCAGATATTTTTGTTCAGAACACCAGCAAAAGCAAATCCTCTCTGAGACACTGCTTCCCTGGATGTCATGTTCAAACAGCTAGCCTGATTTTTCAGGAGCAGTAGAGCATACGTGTCGACGAGTTAGCCTAGTTGTTAGCGCAACTTTGCAGTAATTCAGTGAAATCAGTGATCAGCGGTCATCAGCGGAAAACACCCCAAGCGGGTTTTCAGTGATTGAAAGATTGTTTCGCTACCAGTTGTCACTTTTGCTATTAGGTCACTCGTTCTACAAGCAATTCCCCAAAATGTGAAGAAAGCAGGATGAAGCAAACCTTGTCATCATTTCTTTCACTTGCTGCCATCTGTGTGCGTCTGTGTCAGGCCTGAGTGGTTAATTATTATTGAAACAACTTGCTGTTTCATTGGCGCTGTATTTTTGAGCAGCCTCCAATTCAAGGATAATGTTTTAGAAAATGTATTTTTGAAAATTGAAAATTGAAAATTGAAAAATGAAAATTGAAAAATGAGTTTTGGCTACACTTTTCTCAACTGACTATCGTCATCTAGTCTAGTGCAACCGCCTATGACCATTCGCTCTGTCCCCTGGTGGGCTTTTACACACTTTTAAAAACCCTCAGCCCCACCCGCCTCATTTTTAATGCATCCTCTTCATTCTCCGGTAGCCCAATTCCACTTTCTGCGGTCTCATTCCTTCCCTTTGCTCTCGCTCTCTCGTTTCTACTTTTCCACCCGTCTCAAATTATCAAGTGGCACTATTTCGGGGCTTTTAAGAGAATGTATTCGCTTGGCATAGATACCTTTTGCTTTAGAAACAGGGATTTGCAATTATCCGTCAGGCCCAGCGCAGAGCGGAGGAAACTGCGGACAAGAGTTCTCAGAACATGACATGTTTAAACATCAGGTCAGACGGTGAGATTCTGACTCACATTGCAACTGCCTTCACTCTATGCAACTGTAAATGGTTTTGGCCACATCTAATGAATGGAGCCGTTCAACCCCTGAAAGTGTATTTTATTGAGGTTTTGTTTGAAAAATGCTTGTTATCTTCTGCAAAATGCAGTCAGGTTTGAATCATAAGTTCTTTTCGGACTGTTATTTCCAAAACATTATAACACTAATCTTTCTGTTCAAGAATGTGCTGCTGGGGTTCTGTCATATATTACTTCCTGTCATGTTTTTTTGTGTATGACTAACCTACAATTCTGAGATTTACCGAGAAAGAGAAAAATAAGAAAACAGTATAAATGTAGCAACACTTCTGATACTCAATTAGCTAGCAAGCAAGCGGTTTAAAGCGCCGTTTAACAGTTGGGAATGATAATAATAAAAAATTTAAAAAACAAGAAGATGAAACTAATGAACGAAATAATAAGCTTAATAACACACTAACAGTTAGATTAGTGGCCCGTTGAACTAGTTTAATTGTTGGCTAATAGTGCAGTTAGCTCATAATTAGCTAATGTGTCGGCAACAGTGCAGTGAGTTGCCTTAATTAAAGTAACTGGATCAAGCTTAAATAGATGAATGAAGTATATTCTCATAAAAAAATGTATAATTTTTCCAAAAAGTTAATATATCAACAGAAACATTTTTGAAGGATCAGAAACAGAACATGTGATAGTAAGGTAAAAGTTATAATGTACTTCCTAAAAACAGCCTGTAGCTCAGTTTAGCAAGAGAGAAACGATTGATCCATGTTCTTAGTCTGCTGAAAACTCAGGATGTATGGATATTATGATTCCAGGCGGCTGTGAAACAAAACATCAAACTGCACCAAGACGCAGCAGCTCTTTCCAGCCAACCAGTGATGAAGAACGGTGTTAGACCCCAGAGGGGGCGTCTCACCCATCCTAACTGACTCTCACTCTACCGCTGGTCTGTTCTTTTGCACAGAGGGTGGCCAGATCATCAAAAACGTGGACCCGGGTTCCAACCTGGGCCAGCAGCACCCGTACCCGGCCCTCAGCCAGCTGGCCCACGTCTACGAACAGCAGCAGCAGCAACAACAGCAGCAGCAGCATCAGCAGCATCAACATCAACTGTTACAACAGCAGCAGCAGCATCAGCAGCAGCATCAGCAGCATCAGCAGCAGCAGCAGCAGCAGCAGCAGCAGCAGCAGCAAAACAAGGACATCAACAAGTACGCCTCGCTGAAGGCTGTGGGTGAGTCTGTCTCCACTTCAGGGACTTTAATCACCCCACGGTGGCGCAGTGGTTAGCGCTGCCGTCTCACAACAAGGAGGTTGTGGGTTTGATTCTGGGCCTGGGACCATTCTGTGTGGAGTTTGCATGTTCTCCCTGTGTCTGCTCCCACAGTACACAAAAATGAATGACGTGGGTTGGAAACTCCAACTCTGTGAGTGTGAATGGTTGTTTGTCTCTATGTGGCCCTGCGATGAACTGCCAGCCAACCAGTGACTGGTCCAGGGTGTCACCCTGCCTTCACCCAGTGACAGCTGGGAGAGGCTCCACCCCCGAGACCCTGAGCTGAGGAAGAAGTGGGTCTTGAAAATGGATGTATGCATGAGATGCATAACTCAACTTTAAAAAAAACCCAAAACATCTGCTCCACGTTTCAGAAATTGTGTGCTCAGTTTCCACATTGCAGCATTGCTTTATGACATCACAAAGGGAGGCGTCCCCTCAGGTGTGCAAAAAAGCATCAAATTTAGCAGGAAGTTGGAGTTTAAGTACAGCAAGTAGTTCTTTTTACTATTACTCTTTCCTATTTGTCACATTTTGATATTTACTCAAGCTTTTCATTTGCTTGGTCATATTTCTATCCAAACTTATTTAACTTTTATTTTATAATTTATTCATCTAATTTAATGCCTTGATTGTGCTGAGATTTGCAAAGGGGAAATTCATCCTGCAAGCAATATTAGGATCTGCAAACAGACAAGTTGTGATTGGTCCAACCAGATGCAGAACAGATGTGCCTGTTGTCTCCGACGACAGAGAAGCAGTTTGAACGGCTGCATCAACCCCCATTTAAGCGGAGGCACCGTTGGATGCACCCTGAGCTGACTTGGAACATATCGACAAATAAAAAGCAGCAGAGAGCTGATATATATTCACCATGAAACACAATTTTCCCAGGTTTCCTGGAGACGATTTGACTCGACTGGAACGCTGGAGCAGACCGCTGTGACAGCTGTTTATTGATTGTGCCCGACGAACTGGTCGCGCACCAAATCACAAACAGCCTGTTTATCAGGCTGTCCGACCGCACGAGACCCACAACGCAACGAGCCGCCCGATGGCGCCACTCGGCGCGTCGCGTCGCCGACGTTTCATTGCCTCAACTTATCCGAGATTGACTTTTTCAGGGTTTTTATTTTTTGGTTTGTCTGTTTGTTTGTTTGTTTGTTTGTTTTGGTGCAATGCCTCCCACTTTGCCAGATAACTATCCCACCTCAGGTGTTATTTGTCTGAATTTGTGCCCCACTATTAAAAAAAAAAAATAATAATAATAATCAGAGTTTTTCTCTAAAAAATAAAATAATTCAATTTTTTTCCTCTTTTTTAAAAAAGCATTTTCCTCCCTCCAGCATTCATGGTTGAAAGTGAAATAATTGATGAGGATGACAAATGTAGGTACGAGTTTTTCCTGTATTGTAAATGTAAATGCTTTTGCTGTGTGTGTATGTGTGTGTGTGTGTGTGTGTGTGTGTGTGTGTGTGTGTGTGTGTGCGCGCTTCTGACTCATCCCACTAACATGCTACCGTGGCAGATTATCATGATGGTTTGCTGCTCGGCGCCGGGGGAAGACGTTGCGTAATGACAGCAGCAGCTCCAGGTCTATAATGGGCAGAAAATTGGAAACACAGAGGCTGCGGAGTAATAAGCAATAAACACACTTTGTGCTCTTTCGGTGATTTCTTTTTTTCCAGGTGCATAATGACGACGACGGCGGCGACAACTTTTCCTGTGATTGCCTCGCGGCACGAGGATCGAATCGCAAATGAATTTCCCCTCTGTTGAGCGGGTGTTTTTTCCGGAACGCCGGGCCTCCGCAGAATGTTATTCACATTCGAACACGCGGGTCAGCGGTGCGTGCCAGAGGTGTCATGACTTTTGCACCGTGTGTTTCTAACAGTCACAGCTGATGGGGGGGCAATGAATCTACATGAGATTAATAAAAAATCAATGATTTCATCCTTTAGCCTGGGCAGAATTTAATTCCACTGTGAAACTGAAAAATTGTTCAAATGGGACTGAATGGATTCTCTACAAAAAAGGCCTCTGTGAACATCAGCGGGTGAAATTGCAGCTCTGACTGAACCACCAATTCAAACAAAGGCTGCTGTGACTGAGTCAAAGCAAAGAATAGAAAACCGAGGCAGGCATTGAAAAAAAGACGCTGTCAGTCTTAACTGTACTTCTCTATACTTTTCCAACCAACAGGTAATGACTTTCCTCTTATTCCTCATCTTATTCTACATCATATTCTGACACGCCCACACACACACCTTCTCACTCTTGTGAAACTTAAATGTCTTTCCCACTTTACTTTTCTGTCTGTCTGCTGTCTTGGTTTCCTCTCCTCCATTTCCCATCTCTTCCTATTTCCCGTCTTCTCCCTCTTTTCATTTCAGACTGTCGTCATTGACATTACCTCCTGCCCTCTTCTCTCCTCTCCTCCCGACGCCTCACTTTTTCTTTTTTTTTTGACCTCCCCTCGCCGACACACACACACACACACGCGCGCGCGCACGCTGCACTCCAATCCATCACCCTCCACGCCGGCTCCTAAAAGAGTGATTGGGCTGCTGATCTCGATCCTCCCTTACAGCAGCTCATATCTGATTCCATTTTCAATAATTGAAGGGAGGCCTCCCGCCCTTCCCCCTACCGTCACCCCTCTCCTGCCCTCCCCCTCCCTCAGTCTCATGCTTGACTGACAGATTTCCATTCCACAAGTGGTATTCAAACAGGCTCCCATGAAATGATTGGAAAGCCGCTCCAGAGATAAGCGGCGGGCTGCAAAAGCCTTGGATTTCTTTTCTCCGCCCAGGGCCAAAAGCCATCTCCGTCTGTGGAAAAAGAAGCTGTGGCAGTGGTGAAAAGAAGTGTGTGTGTGTGTGTGTGTGTGTGTGTGTGTGTGTGTGTGTGCTTGATTGCGGGAAACAAAAGCGTAATTTTAGCCGCCGCTCTTCCATTAAAGCAATTCAGCGACATGGACAGACTTTTACTTTTCTCCGGCAGCCCGTCGACTCTCCAGAGACGGAGCAGAATCTTTAGATAAACAGTGTTTTCGCACACTCTCTTCTGTTCTTTCCTTTTAATTGCCTCTGCCACTTTCCCAATGGTTTTCCTGCCCAGCTGATAAGCCTCCACTGGTGTCAGTCAATAGCCATCTCCACCGTCCACCCGTGCGTAAGGTCACTCCATCCAATTCTTACTGTCCCCAGTTTCGAGGACGCCTCGTATGGCTTCCGCCAGTTGCTGCAGCTGATGCGCGTTTGCTAAAAACTGCAAAAGCTGCCTGGAAGCCCTGCGGAAGCGGCAGCTCCTGTGAGCCCGATGAGGAGTTAACGAGTCACAGGTCAGTGGCTCCGAGCGCAGCGTCCACCGAGTCGGCCGGGCCGGGGTTTTATTGTCTGGTTTTATTGTGCGTCTGTCCGACGCTGACAGCGCCGCGGCACAACTCCTGCCAACGGCTCGGAGGCAGCGGCGGTCTGAGTGCTTTCCCCACACCGGCGCCTCCACTTAACAGGTTGCAAAATTGCTTTTATCAAGCCTCCTTTGGGACACTAATAGTTGTCATTTAAAATGCATGGCTAAGAAATTACCTCACAGCGTGCACACTCCCCCTGCGATTCCCTTTTCGTCCTTGGCCATTCAGTCTTTCACTGTGGTATTTCTGTCTTCTCTTCCTTCCATTCCGCTGCATCTGCTTCTTGCCAGCCAGTCAGATCTTTGGGCCTGTGACTTTGTCTCTGTGCGTTGCGGAAAGTTCACCAGACAGAACCATGAACTGCCTCTTACAACCACCATGCTTCACTAAGTCAGAACTTTCATTATGACACAACAAAGAAAAAAAAGAAACATCTCACTGCAGGCTCCTAAACATTAACATAGTGAGTTTTGATAATAGTCACAAGGACATAGTGGAGACATCTATAATTATGCAAACACTGATTTTTGATCAAATTGTGCTTGTTTGAGAGTTTGGATACTAATAGTGAATGTTTCCACTTATGTACTTCTATTATACAATGTACTGTATGGGATGCAGTATACATCATTGCCATAAACTTGTTACAACTGTACCAGACCATGCACTGTCAAAATGCACTTGCTAGTAGAGAAATGGCATTTCTACAGTATATACAACTACTTTCAGATCACAGTACATTTGCTATCTAGCGGGCTAGTTTTGGCTAGCTCAGGTACTTTTATCAGTTAGCATGCCAACACCATGACACCACAACACTCAAATGGCATCAACTCAACATATTTTTTTTTAACAAAAGGGACAAAAATAGCTCTCGCTCTAGGCCGTGTCAAAGTATTTATTCCAGAAATAAGTGACAGTCTCCCTGCCAGTCGAGACCCTCACTGGCTACCCGATGAGGAGATCAACAGACTAGATTACGTTAGCACCTGACTGATACTGAGCAGCAGCTAGCGCTTGGTTTTTCTCTCCTGCTGCATAATGCGAGTGGCGCTCGGCAGGTGTCTGGCCCTCTCCGGCGGCGGCCTGCCGAGCCCACGCTGTGGAACAGCAGCCTTTTCTGTTTCCACTCACGTACGCGGCTGGATGTGCACGCCGTCAAGCTCACTGCCGCCAGATTGATTCACCTGTCGCCTGAGCAAGTTTGATCCCTGGGGGCGGTCTGGGAGGATGCCCCCCCCCCCAACCCTCCGCACCCACTAAACCCTTCTACTGTCCCTCCCCACGGTAAACTGAGGCTGCTCCCCTTCGCGGAAGCAATAAACTAGATTTATAGTTACAGCGGAAAGCAAACCGGCCGAGTGTGTTAACTTTATCTTCAAGGACAGGGAGGCAACAAGGGCTAAAGAGTAATGACTTGACAGCGAACATGAATTCAAAGGGGAGGGAAAAAAAGGTCACATTATGCGGTGATAAGCGAGGCTGTAGCTCTGTGACAGAGTCTGACGACGGCGGGAAATGTGAGGCATTAAAACCTCTCACACATAGGCACACACACGCGGTACAAGATTGTGACACTGACACCACACACTGTCCATCAGGACCGTGTGTCATTCTACTAGAGGCAGAAGCGGTTGTGACATCAGAGTTTGTGCTAAATGCGACTGAGCGTGAAAACAACTCAGAGCGAGAGAGATTTTCCAAACCCGGCAGCTGTGTTACTCTGAGCCTTAATTTTACAGGTCCACCCCCCCCCTCTCCCCCCTTTTTTTATGTTGATTATGATTATGTTGTATGTTGTGGATCATGCAGTGGCACAAATTGAGTTTATTTATCAACTAAACTAAAAAATAAGAAAACATTTGCTTCTTCCTATTCCATTTTGGACAAAAAAGAAAGGGGGAGAAAAAACGAGAAGGGAAAGAAGAAAATAGAGAGAAAAAGGAAAACAATAGAATTAATGAAACAAAAAACCAAATAAATATTAATCTGTGAACCAGCTGTATTTGTCTAGGAGTGGTAATACTTGTTCGCATGCTGGTTTACTGTTGTGTTTCTTTTTTCTTAAATTGTTTGAAATGAAGTTAAAAAAAAAAGCTCCATTCAAAAGCAATCTCAGCCAATCAGACTGACTCCAGGACAAATCAGTGCCCTTTAAATTGAATTGAATTAAATAGTCATCAGCCACAGCCGCGATTTAGTCGTGAAACAAACAGGAAGCTTCTGAAACTCGTGACCCACCAGGGCCACAGGATGGAAGCTGCAGCGTAGCTGGTTTCACGAGAACTGGTCTCATGCTGTCATGAAAAGAAAAGCAAAGAATGGCACTAAAAGCTTTTCTCCACTCCTGACTGGCTTTGGCAGGAGCTGAGACTCTGTGACGCATCGCGGCTCGCCAGGGGCATCGACGTGCATCAAGTGTCGCCCATCACACCGACAGGAAGCCTGGCACTGTTAGCATTGCCCTCAACTAGTGCGTGAGGAGGAAAAAAATCGGATTCCTCTGCATAGAATAGGATGGAGATTAAAAAGATTTGAAATCCTTCTCTGTGGGGTTTTCCCCCTCAGACATTTGGAATTATTTCAACAGGTTTGGAAACATTCTCTCGACAGGTTTTAATTATTGATATCAAAATAAAACTGTATAATGCCAATTCTGATGACTGTTCCTGAAGTGAACAAATGTGATTCTATTCAGTCCAACCCCTTTAACACATTTATAAAATAAGACACGCAATGATTGTGTACGTTGTACAGTATACGGACGATGAGTGTTCACGGGTGACGCCTTAACATTTCCGTTTTGAGACACATTTGGTTGTTGTTGGTGGTAGAATATTGATGTGTTCTTAGCCGACATTTCCACTGGTGCCAGTGCTTGAAACTGGAAAGTACATTCTTATATATACCTTATATATACAAAGTCCACAGAGCAATGACATTGGGGTGAGCAGTAAATACATTAAATTTCAATTTTGGATAAACTATCCTTTTTACCTTCATAGCCTTAATAGTGTCTCCCCTAAATGTCTGTGTATCATGGAAAAACAAACCCTGGTATTAAATACAAATACTAAAAAAAAAAAAAAAAATAAAATTGCCCCTGAACTGTATTCTCTAACGGCCCTACATCTTTGGTTGTATCACCGTGAACACCTTCGCACTGCCACTTTCATAAGAACGAAAGAGGCAAGTTGGAGGAGACGTTCTCGGCTTTTCTTTTGATTTCCTCCTCCAGTGGATCATCAGGCTCCTTTGTGCAGGCGTAAAGAGCAGCCCCGGCACCCTGTTTGGTCACTTTTAGTCCAGAAAGATGAGCTGAATAACAAAACTAGAGGATTTGGTGTTGGTTTCTTGACCTCTTCAGAATGTGGGAGTTGGAGAGGTTGGGATGTTTTCTATTTAAACTTTTGCGAGCGTGTTGGCACTCACATGTGCAGATATTAGTTTGCAGCTTTCAGAATTGCTGGAAGGTCTATTTTATGATGAAAGAAAGGAGAGCACAGTTCTGGAAATCAGCTCTTGTTGATTGGATACTAATATTATGAAATATAATATTTGTTATTGGGAGGGGTCTACAATGAAAATTACATATTTAGAGCAAGAAGCAATAAGGTTGCAGGTTGATTTTTCCACCCAGGCTCTTTCTGTATTTTTTTTATTCTTCTTGTGTCAGGGTTGCTAGGTTCTCCAGCTTCTTAGCACAGTCCAAAGGTATGCGCATTAGGTTAACCGGCAACTCAAAGTGTGAATGGTTATTTGTCTCTTTGTGTGTCTCTGCAATAACTGACTGCCAACTTGTCCGGGTTGTAACCCCACCTTCACTGAGAGAGAGCTGGGATGGACTCCAGAAGCCCCCTGACCCTGAGTGCAGGATGAGCAGTGATGGAAAGTGGAAGGGTGGATTTTGAGGACAGTCAAATACAAAAAAACAAACAAACAAAAAAAAAACCCAAGGAGGCAAACTTGTTAATTCTGTAATTTTGCTCTTCTCCTCAGCTGCCAAGTACAACGGTGAAATCTACAAACGGCGCCTGATGGTGGAGCTGCCAACCAAGGGTGGGCTTCCTCTCCAGCCAATGGGCAACTCCAGACCCTCCATGGGCAACATGGCAGCGATGAACGCTCCAATGGGCACCAACCCCATGACCTCCAACCCCATGGTCTCAAACCCCATGACCTCCAATCCCATGAACCCCACCATCACGCAGATGACCTCCATGAACCACCCAATGACGTCTATGATGCCCATGACTTCCATGACGCCCATGACCTCCATGACACCCATGACCTCAATGACACCAATGACATCTTTCGCACCAATGTCCTCCATGACCCTCATGACCTCTTTGGGCCCACTGACTCCCGAGCCGGTGGCCACCTACATCACAGAGCTGCCCACCATCACGTCCGTGTCCACCCTCCCCTCGGAGCGCCACCTCGGCGTTGGGGGAGGAGCGGTGGGACTCAAGTCCAACGGCCACAAACCCAAAGGCGGTGGCGGCGGCCACGCCCACATTGCCCACAGCTCGCACACCTCTCACAGCTCGCACACTCACAGCCACAGTAGCAAGCCACCAGGAGTCAGGGCCACCTCCCTGGCTCACATGGCCGGGACAATGCCGGGCGGCACGTCCATGGGCATCACCAGGGCTACAGGGACCACGTTCGGATCCAGCTCAGCCACCATGGGCCGCCCGCTGGCGTACAGCTCCAACACGATCGCGACCGGCCACGCCATGGGGCTGGGCCTGAAGGGCTGGGACGGAACGGAGACCGTTGGCCGGAGGAAGACCTACAACCACAAAAGGCCTCAGTGCACCATCCTGGAGCCCAACCAGCTCCACGGCAGCAGAGGCCACAGTCACAGCCAACACTTCCTGCCGACGCAGCCCTACTTTGTGACAAACAGCAAAACGGAAGTGACTGTGTGAAGGAAAAGGGAAGAGAAACACAACATGGGGGGGGAAAGGATGTGCGTTCACGTTTTGGCACCAGGCGATGTTGAGAAGACCTGAGAGAGCGACTCCAGGGTGGGAGGTCACTCAGCTGTGCAGGTGTCTGTGTGTGTTTTTTGCGTGGCTCATCGGTACACCAGTGGTTGGACAGTGGCACTGCGTCTTAGCGTTCCTCGTTTCACAAGCAGAGAGTTTACCAGTCAGGTCACAGAGCAGGCGCCTCGGCACGTATCTCATCTGCAGCATCTTGCGGAGCAGGGCAGCGATGTTGGACTGTCGTCTCGTAGCCAATATCTCCTCCGCCACGGTGGCGTCAACACACGGATGACAATGTGGGCAAACCGCCGAGTGTAGAATATGAAAGAATATAGGGGAGAAGGAGAAGAAGGACGCCATGAGTTCACTCCCATCAGGACTTCTGCTCATCAAGCATCAAATGGTTTAGAAGAAATGGCATTCCTCCATGATTCACCCTCCAAATGAGAAAAAAATCTCCTGAGGGCTTTGAAACAGACACACTTGACTGCCGGGCTGTGAACTGCAGCAGACATGCGAGGCTCTGTACTGTGTCTGTTCAGAGAGGCCTTCATAAGCTCTGCAGCCGATGGTTACCCTTTCCCACAAGGCTCCGGGACTGAGACTGGAGGCTGTCACACTGGCATTGTTCTGGTCTGATCACATCTGCGGGGTGACAGTTGGCCTGGAGAAGGAATAAGGTGGGAGGGAGGGAGGAAGGGAGGGAGGCAGCATCTGGATGATGCTGCAGCCAGCCGAGGCTCCTCGGGGGTGAAGTTCACGCATATGCAGACACGTTTTCACACACACAAACACACACACACACACAAAGGAACATATACTGTAGAAACAACAGATGTTAATGCGAAATGATATTAAAGAGGGTCAAAAGTACTATTACAACGGCAGTTTTTTATATTAATGCATAACTGTTTAATTCTTCAACCTAAAATTGTTTGCATTCCTTAACTCAACTGAACCTGTCCCAAAAAATGGCAGCTAAGTCAGGACGACTCAGTGTTGTGCAGGGCAAAGTTTTGGAAGAGGGTGCAATTGCAGAAATATTTGAAAAATTTGGAAAAGTGTTTTTTTTTCTCCTCTTCTGAGGTTACATGGTAAAATTAATCAGTTGTGATATATAAAATGTGTCACCTGCAACTGGCTAGCTGCCTAGCTATCCGGCTAAGCTTGTTGTTAAATCTGCCAAGTCTGGTTTGATAAAGTTGGGACAAAAACACTTTGGTTGATGAAATGGATGCGGACCAGAGTGTTTTCTTCGTTGTCAGTATATTGAAGCATCTTTTCAACAAGGAGTGAACCTTGCAAAAACCGTTCAATGTAGCATCGGTCGGGGTATTTATATTGACAGAAATTCTAAATATGTTTTTATGTATGTGTAAACTGACATTGGTGAACTATGGGTTCATTCAGGAACGTGAAGTGGACCAAGATATGCAACAGTTACAACTACTGCTTCTAGCTTGCATGTGCTATTCTTCTTCTAGTTTTAGACGAAAGTAGGAAAGTCGGTTTTAACAGGAATAAAAATACCCCAATTTCTCCATTTCCCCTGCCTAATGGAGGACAGAGGAAACTAGGCTTTATTAGATCATTCACTGTACTCAAGATTCCGCCGAACAAAAACATCACAACCAGCAGAGTGAGGGAGGAATAGAGAAAGTGGAGAAACTATCTGGGTTACGTGACTCAAACATAAAAATAAATTCTTAAGTCTGACAAATAGGCCAAATCTTCCAAGAGCCTCTGCGAGTCTGTGAGTGTGTTTGTGGCTGCTGCAATGATGTGAGACTTATTAGCAGCTGCAGGCACAGTTATCACTTTGACCTTGTTATCTGAAGTGCTGCTTCCACCTCTGAGACCCTCTTTGGACTTTTTGATTAAAAGCGTTTTGACGGGTTTGATATTAATCACACGTTGTTTATCTGCATGAATGAAAATGCGGCGGGGACCGGCCACGATTGAAATTGCCCAAATTACATCCAGAGGTGTCTCTGGATGTAATTTGGTGTCCCGGTCAAACTAATTGCCAGGATGTGTTGCTGCAACAGCATCTTCAATGGCAAAATTTCAAAAGTGTGTCATTGTGGTTGTGAATGAACGGTGCTTTCATGGTTGCACGGGCCAAAAGTGTTTTGTGTTTTCAAGCCGAGGGAAGTGTGGATGACGTTTACCATCGTGCTTTGCTCTTGGGCCGCTCTTACAGATCAAGTAGTAGAGTGAAAGTATAGCATAAGCTTTTTGGTTTCAAGAAATGTGAATAGAAACACTGCCAGATTTTACTAAAACTCACCCATGACACTTTTTTGCACATTCTACAATGTCCAATGCTCAATCTGTGTTTATTAAATGGAAACTGCTTTTTTTAATTTGCCCCCAAGACTTTTGTCTTTTTTACAATATGGCAATAAATATAATGGAGGTATTATTGCACCATGAGATTTTAAAGTCGTTCCAGCCCCACCAATTAAAGAGTGAACTTCTCCCATTTTGAAAAAGTGAAATAGTGAAGGGTTGGAAATGACAATCTGCCGTTTCCAGCTTTTGTTGGAAGCTCCAGCTGAGAGCTTTGCTCACTTTTGGTCCACTGTGTATCCACGCTGCATGCAGATCTGGGCTGCAACAGAAAAAAAGCGTCATGCTGCGGCTTCCAAATGCAAAACCATAAACTCATTGGTTACAGAAAGAAAAAAAGGCAGGGGAGAGGGTGGGGGTTCTAAATAAAAGGGGAAAATATTTTTGGCCCTGTGCTGTGAGACCCCTCCCATGTGTCTGGTAGCGTCAGACCAACTTAAAAACACGGGCAAATGGATTTAAAGAGTCACCAGAACATTTAAAAAAATGTGTAGTTTCTTCACATTTACACACACACACTCATGGCGAACACACACACAGTCAGAAAACAGTAAAGGGATTCTGCCTTCCTGCCTCTGCTGCCACAGTGCCGAGTGGGAAACAACGGCGCCGCTGCCTCAAGTGTCCAGGTTTCAGTTGGATTCTGAGCCACTGTGTGTCCTCAACTTTGCATTTCACTCTCTGTCTCTCTTTTTTTTTGGATGTCTGTGTGTGCCAGGATGCAACTTTTGCCCTATATTTACTGTCTCAGGAGAAGTCAGCTTCATATAAACAAACCAAACAAGACAAGTCGGCTTCAGAATCCCATAAAGCTACATCCTGCGTCTGCTGTCAGTCTTCTCTGTTTCCACTCCACCATTTTTTAGACAGCTGGTGGTTGCACTTGCAGAGGTTTGACAAGCAGGTCAGTGTTTTTTGTTTTTTTCAGGATGTGAATTACAGCACCCTGCTGACTTTATTCCAGAGGTTGATATGTGGAAACACAAACCCGCCTTGCATCCCCGTGTTTCTCCACACCCAGCTTTGTCAAAGCAGCCACTGGAATAGCAGCGAGCAGCAGGCAAGGCAGTGGAAACAGTCGGTAAACACAAAGACCAATTTTTTTGGTGGCTTTTTCTGATGGAAACCAGGGCATTGGGTTGCACTGGCTGTGTAGCGGCTGATGGGGTCAGGGCCACAAGATGAGCCGGTTCAGGAGGCAGTCATGTCTGACATTTATCATCAGATGAGTTAGTTGCACAGAAATGACCACAGCAAAGAGCAAAGGACGCAGCCAGTGCACACACCGGAAGCGACGAGGCTTCAACCCATTGTTTAACCTAGATAGAAAAACGATACAGTGTCACTTTGAATTGTGCATTACTAAAACAAAGACATTACAATAGCTTAATTACCCAACTAATGATGAATATGAAGGCTTTAAAGGGGGCAAATGTGCATTGTTCTACATTATACCCTCTTAATGGTGCTTCAGGAACTGTAGAACTATACTATTATTCACATTTAAAGGAGTGACCTAAGATATATCAGCCCACTATTGTGTCAGACTAAAATCAATTCATACACAAAGCCAACAGCACAAAAGATCATGATTGGACATGACGTTACCATTATTAAAATTACCACCATTCATCTATCAAGTACACTGTCCAGTACTACTGCTGCCACGCTTCATCTTCACTGGGGAGCCGTGTTGCAAATTTGTAAAAGTGCAACAAATCATGTTGTGCACACTCTGTGAGCTCGTGGAACTGATAATATGCTGAGAAGAAACTGGGAGCATTTATTGGCATTCAATTGTTCTGCAAAAGGAGCTGATTTTTAGTTTAACTTTCTGCTTTTCCCAGGCGCTTTTCCCAGTCAGTTTTAGTGTACAAGGTGACCAATCAGAAGAATCACTGAGTTACATCTGAATATTACACTTGAATTTAAAACAAGTGAAGTTGTAGGACATCAAATGTACTACTCCAACTAAATTCATAGTACATCCTATGTTTGAAAACAGGACGAAACTAGCACATTTTTTCTTAACTTTACTTACAAGTTAATGTTAAATGAATCATGACAAGCCAAAATCAAAGAAATAAACTGGTTTCACGTGTACGCGATAAGAGCACAGCAGGATTTTCTTTAAACCCAGAAGGATTACTTTCAAAAATGTCAGTTTTCGTGACCTAAAAATCTATTGCACGTGGATGAAAAGCTACATTTGCTAGAACGGCCACAGACGTGTTGACAAGGCCTCAACTTCACGGCCCCAGTTAGCCGCTCATTAGTTCTTCATGTCTCCAAGCCATGCAGTGTCCTCGATCACCTGCGTCCTACTTCCCTCTTTGAAACGCGCTTCTTATTTTAGCCACGAGCGCACAGCATGAACCTTCTGTTCTCAACCATCCTGCTTCTGATTGGTGCCCTTCAGGCACATGACCCACTACAGCTCAGAGGACTTTCAGTGCATTGTTACGTTCTCCCCCACCTCCATCTGAATGGGGGTCTAATGAGAAGTGGAAGTGGCTGTTCATCTGGGCTAATTTCAAGAACGAGGACCCAGTGTGAGGGTTCTTCGTATCGGTGGAACCAGAGGCAGGAGGTCAAGTCGGCCCAGTCAAGCATGCAGCCGGAAGGCTTGTGGTTTAAGAGCATCAGCTGATATGATTGGCCTTTTGACCACCAAGGTTGCAATCTACACTCAAATGCACTGATGTTGGATTTTCAGCCGAGCTGATCCACCCATTATTGTTTCTGCAAGTTAATATCAGAAAATATCTTACTGCAAAGTCATCAAAACCTTGACCTTCGCTCCGCAGCTGGACAGCTGCCAAGAAAACATCCATCATGGAATCAGACCTTCAGATCTTCATGAAGCAAAACTCTGTAGGCCTGCATCGCCTGAGCCATTACATAACACAACTGACCGCATGCTCTGTCCTCTATCCCTCCCTCCCTCCCTCCCTCGTTTGTGCTTCTGTTTGATTGGTCTTGCAGTGGTGAGCCAGCTGGGCTCCAATTCAGCTTTTCTCCATCAGTTCTCAATGAGACCCCCTGATTTTTTCATTGCAGCGGTTTTGCATCACGTTGTGGCTACTGGCACTTGTCGCAGTGCTGGATTTGGTGTGAATGCAGCCTGATCCCACAAGTGAATGTCAGTAACCTGCGCTGGGTGAACATTGAACGACGGCTAAAGAATGAGGGGTATTTTTATAATCCTTGAAATCGTTACAGTGTAATGAAACAATAGCGGATGGCAGAGAAGTCTGACCTGGTGAAGGTCTTTATGGATCAAAACACACAAAGCCAGTAATAAAGTTGTTTGTGACTGAGAGTCAGTGCAGGCAACTTTTTGTTTTTTGCCTCGCACTGTTGTGACGCATGTAACTTTTCCTCTCGCAAGACTCAAACAGAGACATCCAAAAAAACCTTACCCGTCCCCCAGCTATCGCAAAATACAAATGGCGTTCAGGAAAATACCCTGCAGACAGAGAATTACGGGAGGTTCCACTCCCACAAAGCTTGTTTTAAGAGGCAGGCTATACGAGAGACAGGCAGTCATCAAAGGTGTGAATAGGATTTGAGAAAAGGGGATTATGGTCCATAGTCGGTCTTTGGTTTAGTTTGAGAAAAAAAAAAGTATTAATACGAAAAAAGAAAAGAAAGCTGATTAGACAAATGTAGTGAAATAAATCTCAACGGGGCAGGCGGCCGTTGGGAGGGAACCACACAGAGGAAAGAGCATCCACAGGGAGTGATTGGACAGGAGAGAGAGAGAGAGAGAGAGAGAGAGAGAGAGAGAGAGAGAGAAAGGGAGAGAGAGAGAGAGAGAGAGAGAGAAAGAGAGAGAGAGAGAGAGAGAGAGCCACGCTGGGACCAGTGGCCAGCGGGGGTTTGACAGCTCTGGTTCTTAATCACTGAAAGCTGCAGTGTGTGAGAGTGCGAGTGAGTGTGTGGGATGGTTTTGGTGCTGCTGCAGGGTCGACTTGGCCCACTGAGGCAGAAGAAATAATAAAACAAACAAACCTAGAAATGTAAACACTAGACTGACAGTTTTGAAGCAGCGACGGCAAACAACACGAGCAGATTTACGTTGAAAACTGGCAACCGGGGACGACTGTTGCCGCGCAAAACTCTTCCTGTTGTCATGGTTACCGGCAACTTTGCCGAACTGCATTGACCCGTTTCAATGCAGCAGATGAATCTTTGTGAAAAGCCCAGGCAGGCGTCGGTTTCTCCTGGGTGACTGATCATGACTTAAATACACTAGTGCATGTATTTGTCAGTTTCTGCCAGTCTGCCGCCAGTGTGCCATCTAAAACCCTTGTTCAATTCAGGATAAAATGGGAATTTGGGGATGGAGTCACAAAAGGCCACATTTGTTTTTCTTCCTCCCTCTAAAAATGCGTTAATTCTCTTCAAGGCTTCGTGTTATGCAAAATTCACTTTAACAATGTTTTCTAACAACATTATCAGACTACTTGTCAGTCCATTCTTGACTTCTTGCATTTGCTCTCTGCCTTTTGTGATGTCACAATGGGCCCTGATACCATGTTCTCCCAGGTCCATTTTGAAATTAGGTCAATTTTAGCAGCTTGTAGCCTTTTCTGGTTAGTTTGTTTCCGCAGTTGTAAACAGAGGGCTAAATACTGCTGTTTTCAAGGGAGATATAAAATGGTTTTTGTTTTATATGTGTTCAATTAATCATGTCAGGATGTTCACTGGGTCTGGGGATATAAAGTTCTGAAAATGGGTGTAAAGTGGGACCTGTAAAGCCGGTCTTGATCACCGAGGAAGACGAGCAGCACTCTCATGGTCATAAAGTGGATTATCTACAGCACATTAAGGGCTCAAACACAGGTCATATTTTTACCTGGTTCTCCTCCTCTCTTTTTTTCAGTTGTAAACAGGCAGCCTGTAAGCAGCATCTGTATGGTCCAATAATTTAAAAATAAAGGAAAGAAAAAATGGAGATATATTGTAAAGGCAATGTGTATGTCAACTATGTTTACGACTTTGTAAAGCGTCACTCCCTGTGGAAGACCTTTCCATCGACACGGAGCCGTTACTGGAGACCTGCAGACGCTCTCTGTCCAGTAACAATCAACTGCTGTTCAGTTTTAAAAACGCTTTTGTTGTGTGCTTCTATAATTGTCTTTTTTTTGTTTGTTTGTTTTTTTTAATGAACCTATATTAAATATCTTTAACAGAACGATCAGTAACAGTGGACATAATAAAAAACACTGGAAGGTCTCTGCTATGATTCAGTGTTTTGGGATTTTCTATGATTGCTATGAAAAATCAATAAGCTATTTGCGGTATGAACCCATACAAATCATGTCCTTTTACTATATGACTCATTGATTAACTCATTTTGGTGTTAATCACGCGTTAGATACATTAAAAATAACAATAATAATAATCTGAGATCCGATTCTTTTCTTTCTATGATGTCCAGACCAGTTTGTGATATTTATGTGTATATGAAAACATTTGGCCCCAACACTGCATTTAAACGTGACTAGTAAGGCACATTTTCTATGGTAGAGACCATCTCTCGCTATTGTTGGCACAGTAGCTTATATTATGCACCGTGATGCCCCACTGTCCTCTTACTGTTGACTGACTTTGTGAAATGAAGTTATGGGAAAGCTGTATTTTGGTACTATTCAAATATCGTTAGAGAAAAAAGGTTATAGCAGACGTTTCGTCCAGGAAATATATTACCACGGTGTTGCTATGAATCTGTCTGATTAAAATTATTTTGGAGGGGGGGACTGACAGAGATATTTTGTTCCTCCTTTTGTTGTTGATTTGCCATCTAAGAGTATATCACTGTCGTTCTATATCAAACTTTTAACAAAGCACTTACGTGGCAATAAAAGATGACTTCTATTTAAAAGAGAAAAGAGAAAAGAAACCTTTGTCCACTTGCTTTGTTTCAGTATCAGAGGTGATTTTCTTCAGTTTCTTTTTCCTCCTGGCCAGGATGCTCTGTCATCTTTTCCTTTCAGTACCTTTCACAATTGTTTTCTTTTCTTACTTTCTTACTGATTTTACAACCTACTTTGTCTCACCTTGCTTTACACATTTCTACCAGATGTGATGTAACTACATTTTAGGTAGTCCCCTTCAATTGCACCAAATGACCGAATAGGTCAAGGCGCCGAGATTTTTTTTTTCATTTTTTTACATTATCTTTAAGCAAACTTTCACATTTCTAAAGGAGGGAGAAATTCAATGCTTGTACAATAACACTATGTCCAGAACATTTCAGTTATGAAATGAGAAATAACAAGAGTGGGAAATCTGACAGAAAACTGTGTTTAGAGACTAAATAAAGAAGAACAAAACAGGAAGTTACCAATATACAAGGAAAGAGAAGAACATGAGTTATTATGCAGAAAATAGACTGAACAGACTGAAATGTGAATCTCTGCAATTTAGATAGTAATAACTAAAATGGCATGTTTAGCCACCGGTGTGCCTTCACTAGGGGGTGAAGATTTGCTGGGAAGCAAATGTATTTATTCATACAGACTTCAGAGAGTTGACAGTAATTGCTCTTCCATTAAGCTGAAATTTGGAGCATTTTAGATCTGCCCATTTAAAACAGGTTGATGGAAACCCATTTAAAGTCTATAGGAAATGCAAAGTTGGGAAATGAAAAACCACATGATAGCTTTATGAAAATGCTTTAATTCTTATGCTTTAAGAATGGTTGGACTTAAATGTAAATAAGAACGGTGGAAACATATAAACAGAGAAAAATGTGGATTTCAGACCTGATCCACGACAGGAAAGAAAATAACTCAGTGTGTGTGATGAACAGTACAATAAAGCGTACGGATACAGACAGAGCATGTCTGACCAAACATTTCAGCCATGCAACTTCATTTAGAGCTAGGACTTGCACTGTGGTGGTGCAAGGTCAATGGACAACAAGTTAACAGTGAAGGTCACCAGCCGAACCTCCGGCTGTCACAGGGAAAATGAACAAGGCAAGTTGACAACATCTTTCACGCCCCGTGAGAGGTGAGCAGGCGTGGTGCATAGTGAGTGTATCCGAGAAGACTCTGGCAGATGAGAAGATTCTTTCTTTTTTTTTTAATCAGTGAGATTTATCTGACATGTCCATTTAAAAATTGTGAGAAAACAAGAGTCTGTGGGGTCTTTAAAATGAGAAAAAGCCTGTATGTTTACACCATTGCCCGTTTATTTTGTTCAGGATTCTTTTTTTTGTCATTGCTATCATTAGAATCATTACACACAACGAAAGAAAGTCGCGGCGGCTGCAAAAGGAGGACAGATGAGGGTGTGGCCTAAAGCGGTGCCACTCAGTGGACATGAAGTTTCCAGCTAAGTGGTGGACAGGTGGCCACCCTGCAGGGAGAGCTTCCTCCCCACCTGCACCCTCTCCTCTCCTCATGGTGAAGCTACACCCAGCCACCGTGCCGTCATGTACAAGCAAGGGCAAAAAGAACACACACACACACACACACACACACACACGGTCTCAGCTTTGTTTACAGCATCCCCAGTTTTTCAAAGTCACTCAAATCAACATCCTTTGGTGGTTAAAATGTTTCCTGCTGGAGGGGTTAGCGCGTCCTTGGGCTTCAAACAGGAAGCGGCTGCCAGACAAAGCCGCCGGTGCGGTTTTAACTTTTCGGAACGTGTGCGTTCAGACTGTGAAAGCATCTTTCAAGCGTTCACAAACGCTTCGGTCCCACCTCTCCGAGTGCACGGCCCAGACAGGAAGACGTCATTTGCATTTACAGCAATTACAGCGGCTGCCAGTCGTGTTGGCAGCGAGGAGACAGTTCAGGGAATTTAGTTCAAAACAAAGCAAACCTGATTTTTTTTTTTCCCCCTTCCTGATCCCACTGCCAATCCCTCGCTGCCATCCCAGATTCCTGCTCAGCAGAGCGGAGCGGCACAACCACAGCTTCCACTCTGTGTCTGTTAATTTTTTTTCTCTCTATTTCTTTTTTTAGCCATCTGCCGTTGATCTCCTCCTCTATCCATCAGCGACACTACCATCATCATCATCATCATCATCATCATCATCATCATCATCATCACCATCCCTCACTCACTACTACCCTGGTAGATCTAAGCTGGGTCTCATGGGACAAGGTTTTTTGATTTCATTTTTTCCATTTTCAGCTCCTCTGATACGCTTCGACGACTAAAAGGTGAATTTTGGCTCTCAGGGGAAACATTTTGTCCTTTTCATTTAGCAAAGTGCTGTTTTTTTGTGTTTTTTTTTACTGTTGCCTCCTTGCCTCCCCCTCCATGTCCTTGTCACTGTCCAGTCATGACAAAGCCTGTGTTTAAACAGTGCTCTGCACTCCGCAGGGGGTCTTTAAATCAAGCCAAAATTACATGGGACGCAAGAGGCTCATCTCCATCACAGCGCCCCCTCTTGTCAAAGAACGTGTCATTATTCGTAATATCTTCACTTCAACTCCTTCCTTTCACCAAATCAAATGCAGGAACAAGAGGATCCTGTCTAACATCTTCAGATGGTTTTGAATCTCTAATCGTATTTGGGGCTTTTTCTGATGATCAGCAGACGTTCCTGTAGTTTTTCATCTTCGTCTGTGCGCTGATGTCTTTGTGTTGCCTCAGACTTGAGTTTGACATTCAGTGACAGTGAAGAAGCCGCTCGCATAGTGACGAATATCTAAATTATATAGCAAATGTTATAGTATATAACTGTCTCATCACAGCAAGGTCACAGGTTTGAGACCTGAGGTCTTTCTGTGTGGAGTTCACACGTCCCCCAGCTTCCTGCCGCAGCCCAAAGACGTTTAACACGTTCCGGCTGGTTGGCAACTCTGAATTGTCTGTCGGTGTGAGTGTCACTGGCTGTTTGTCACCCCTGTGATGAACTGGTGACTTGCCCACGGTGTCACCTCAACCTCACCCTGAGACAGCTGGGATACAGTCCAGCACCCCAGTGACCCCTGAGTGTAGGAGAAGTGGTGGTGGACAATTGAAGGTTGGGATTATTATTAGTATTATTATTATTATTATTATATTATTAGTAGTAGTAGTAGTACTAGTAGTAGTAGTAGTAGTATCTGTTTGTGCAGTGTCAGCCCCAGGAAACATCAAACCACTGTTATTGAATGAAACAGTTGGTTGTGTTATCTATTTTTCCTTGACAGACCTGGACACTGGACACAGTGGTGGCAAAAAGAGGCTAAAGTGAAGAGAAAAAGTCCATCAAGGTTGGATATCAGTTACAACCGGTTTTACACCCTGGTCCATTTGACACAGTACAGTGTGAAAGGAAACTTGGACCAGCTGAGAGGTTGTAACCCCAGTCAGACCGACATAAAATAAAATCCATCCTCCTATCAAAATGGTTCATAACTAATCTGATAAAACAATAAGCTATAAGCTATAAACAGGCAGGGGGAGCTGTGAAAAAAGGCTGGTATTATCCTTTAATGGATGTGGGGGGGTGGGGGGGGTGGGGGAGGGGACATTCCATTTCACTGCACAGCATATCAATTATATAGCGAAAAGAAAGCGTTCAGCTTTTCAGAAATTGCAGATGTTATTGTGTTGGCCCCGAGCGATAAAAGACAGCGTGTGTGGAAATGAGCCGTCGCCTCAGAAAGCTTGAGACCAGGAGGAGTCGCACTCTAATCTGTGAGGAGAGAGCAGCGCGCAGCCTGGAGGGAGAGCGCTGGCAGTCACGCTGGGACTCGCTTTGTCGTCTTCTGCGCTGTTTGTTTGAACTTTCCCATCCAACGCGGCTCCGCCTCATAATATAGTAACGGCGGCTGTTTGAAATTAGATGTGTCCCCCGATAGTCCGAGGGCGCCGCGGTCGACTCCGCTGAGCTGTGAAAGCTGGCGGTATTTTACTGCCTTAGCAGCTTCACGGCCGCAGCACGAAGCACGGAGGCAAGGAATGTTGTGAAAAATGTCGAGGCTGGTGGTTGTTTCAGTTATGGAGTTGTGGTGATTTGAATTTGTCATAAATTTTATAAAGCAAAAACACTGCTCACAAAAATTGCGTCTGAAGCTTTATGAGTTTACCTGAAAGTCACGGTAAACGCATTTAAATCTGGACAATCCATATTGAACAGCATGTAGTGGGAAAATCCCAAAAACAAATGTGTGGAAGAGAAGAAACAACCAAGGTTGCAGGAAAGACAAGCCTGAGTATGAAATAACTTTTTAAATAAACATGAGCTTGTTTCCATGCTGGGGGACATAAGCGCCATCAGATGGCCCATGTCAGCGTCTTGTCCAATCACATTTCAAATGTCAATTTCAAATGTGATGAATCATCCTTCCAAATGTCAAAACAAATCAAGCTCACCTTTTTGTTGCCTATTTTCTCTTCTTCCCCATTACCCCTTCCTGCCTTCCTGCCTTCCTTCTTTCTTTCTTTCTCTTTTTTCTTTCTTTCTTTTTTCTTCTTTTTCCATTTCCTTTCTTCTCCCTTTCCTTCTTTCTATCGTTCGTCCTTCCTTCCTTCCTTTCTTTCTCCATTTGTTACTTTACCATTTCCCCTCATTGTATCATTCTTCCCTCTCCCTTCCTCTCATTTGTTTTCCATCCTTTGTTTTCCTTTTTCATCTCCATCTTTGTAATTTGTCCCTTCCAGCTGACATAATGGATCATGAAGCTGATCTGACCTTTAACCCTTAACTGTGTGTGGCCCAGAGTCACAAATGCCAATTTAAATGCAAAACGGCACAAATATAAAATTGAAGCCAGGTTGGCAAAAAAAAAAGAAGTAATTCCATATTTTTTTAAATTCTTATTCTTGTAGGGTAATCCCGTCCTTAGGACTGACCTACCAGTCACCCGGAAGACTTTGTCCTTCAAACACACACACACACACACACACACACACACACACTCTGAGCTGCAGACACTGGGGAATAAAGTGGACTCTGCAAAGCTGGGCTCAGCTCGCTGCTCATTTGAAGGCTATACAGTGCAGAGGGGATGAATGAACATATTGTTTTTATAGCCTTCCCTGTCAGACGCCTCATTCCTTCAGCTTATTGCCACTGCAAATGTCAGGCGGTGTTTGTACAGTTGAGTTTAAATTCATATGGGGTAACCTGATAGCTGAAGACATTTTAATTTAAAGTGGAATACAGTAGGTGGCCTCGCTCTGCGCCGGGGAGAGGAGGAGAAAGACGTTTGGTTAAAAGAGCCTTATACTGTTGTTGCATCCAACATCATGCCACGCAACAGAGAAAATGTGGATGATTACAGAAAAAAAATCTGCGTTCCTTTAAACTGAAGGAAAAAAAAAAAAAAAGTACAACTTGCTGTGTACAGAACTAGCCGCATCGGGATTTTGAGACCTGAATGCAACCTCAGAACGCCCTCTGTGTGTTCATCTCCTGATCCTTGTGAAACTCCACAGCCGCTTCGCCTTCAAAACCATCAAATCGAAAATAATAGCCCACGGTGTCAATAAACAATAGCTAATGCTAACACATTCTGCTAAAGTGGCAGCCTAAACTGTAAAAACACCACAGAATACCAAGGGAAATGTCCTCCAGCTGCTTTGTTATGTTGTTATTATTGCTTAGTTATTAGTAATCAACATTGTCCACAAAGCAGTGACACTCACATCCAATCTTTGAAGTGGAGGCTCAGTGCTCGCTGCTCCTCAAGCTGCTGGGGACGTGTTGCTAGCCGGCTTGTTTTGATGTGCTGAATGAAATTGCGTTGCAAATGTTGCAGTCTGGCACATCTATCTAGAGACAGCCATTCCACCCAGTGTTAAAACTTCAGTGGATTCCACAGCCAACCAGCTTCCTTTACAGATAAAGAGGTGGAAGCTACGAGAGCGAGGCGTGACTGCACCCAGATGCTCAGGAAAGGCCTCAAAAAGAAGAGTCCTGTTTTCTGCAGCAGCCCACTAGAACTTGGTAGCATTTCCACATTAAAGGAAGAACATCATAACGAAACGAAAGGCTTTTCTCAGTGGACTCTCTGCTTTTTGCTTTTCAAACCTGGCTGCAGCCACTGTAAAGTTCTGCTGAGGTCCGGGGCACAGGGTCATTGTGGTGCTCACCGGCGACATGCAGCTTATGCTGCCCTTCACACCGACAGGGAGCCTCAAGCTAGCCAAGCCAGCAGCGACAAATCTAATTGGTCCACTTGAGAGACAGACAGATGGATCGCCTCATCTCCTGCCAGGCTTTACCTCCAAACACTTTGGAGTCTTTATTAAATGGATGTGTGGTAGGAAATGGAGGATTTTTGGAAGGTTCTAGCGGGCTTGCTAAAATACATACACACTGCAGCCGGGCTGAATCAAAGTGCCTGACCTGAAATCATGACTCCATTTAATAAAACACACTGTTGAAACAACATTTTGACGTACTGAATAGCGATCTGAAGTCTTTATCAAAACCTTACAATGTTCTATAACTCAATCATTCACAACAGGAATAGCCAGCATTAGCCAACCATTCTGTCACCAAATTAGCCTCTGAGCTAGCGGACGGCGCTCCTTCCCGCCAGACCAAGTGCTCTGCGTGTGATGGGCGGAGAGGAATGGAGCTGTCAAGAGGCAACGAGGAACGCACTTTAATCACTCCTGCTGATGAGATCGATTTCACCTAGGACGCTGGAGCTGGCTACTGCCGGGGGGCGGGGTGGGGGGGGGGGGGGGGTTAAGCGGCCGACTGGTGGTGAGTCTGAGCTGGACGGGGATATGTCCTGTTAACGGGGGGGGGATAATGATACACCTGGACACCAGATGGTTCTTCAGCAGGCCTCTCTGTCCACACTGACAGGAAATGGATCGCTGAGGGCCAGACTGTTACCCAATTATAGCAGAGGTATAGACACACACACACACACACACACACACACACACTGATACTCCTATGCAAACACTAGCGCGGGGACTGTTACACCTGGGTCACAGCAAGCATACGTCACACAGATCAGGTGAGCTCAGCCACTCTTGTGCAGAGTGCATTTCAGGGGATCTTAGTTCCTGTGGTCGCTGCACGACTTTCCCACTGACAGGCTCGTATGATCTTCCTTTTCATTTAGTTTTTTTGTTGTTGTTTATTTGAAGGGGGCAGAGGGGACATTGCACTTATGACCCAAGTAGACAAACATCCAAAGATAGACCCGTCATTCTCACTTCCCTCACTGTTTAGAGTAGCTATATTTACGCGTTCTAGTCTGATTCGTCACACAACACATTCAGTGTTGTACACAATGCCTGCTTCCCCCTAATTTTTTGCTCCCCCAGAGCGACCCATATTTAATGTTTGCAAATGCACGTCCACTGTGCAAGAGAAACAACTTGATGCTATTTGCACGGCTCAGTTCCGAGGACTGACCTTCCGCCGCTGCATGAGGGAATTTAAATCTCCATACTGAGGCTTTGAAAGGAATTTTCCCCCCTGTTTATCACACAGTTTGAACGGCGCACTGGAAAAATAGTATTAATAACAGTATCGTCATGATTCAAAACGTTGACAACCAATAATAAGAAGCAAATGAAAAAACTACTTGTGATTCAAGGAAACATTATGGCCACCTGCTGCCTAAAGGCTCAACGCCCGTAAAGTTTCAAAGTGGTCTATGGGCTTAAAGAGAATCAGGAATTTAAATGACTAAATAACTTAACACAGTCAACAATTATTCAGCAAAGGAACCAGACGTTCTAAAGTTGAATCCACATTCACATTGTTTGAATCCTTTTTGCATTTTAAACACACATCCAACAGGTTTAGTTACTTGTCAAATCCAACAAGTGCTTTATTGACTTTAACGAGTTTCTATGGAACACTGGTGGAGAACACACAAGATGTTCTGATCTGCTGATCTTCTGATCTCCTCTATTGTCAAAACCACTTTTCCTCCTCAGTCAGTGCCGTCTGACCATTTCAGCACCATCTGATGGAGAGAGACGGTTAAGTCACATGACCACGATATGGACATGGAGCCAATCTACACACAAACGTGACTCAGTTTCACTTCAAAAAATTTAATGTATCATATCAATATCAATTAAATCAGGGTAAAACAAAATCCTCCTTCAGTGGCTTATGACTGGTCATGCCTGTTTTTCCATCTTCTAATTTTAACTCCACAGCTCTGATTGTTGTACATAATGTTTATTGAAAAGTCATCATGCAGTCAGCCTCTGGCACTGAGCAACAACTGTGCCCAGTGTGTCGAAACGCATTGGTCTTGTGTTTTGTGAAACTCCACCAAATTCCAAATCTCGATGGTCTGTGTTCATTTCGGTGCTCCCTATATTGCTAAATGTGAGAGGAATTGCTGGAGTGGCTGGCGTGCGGCGCCATTGTCTCCTGCCAGTCGCCATTAGAGCAGCAGTGAGACGGAAGTCTTCCCAGAAAGGCCTCCACACGAAGCAGGAACACAGTTGATGTGACAAAAGGACAAAAGGACGCTCGGACAAAAGAGGTAGAAAGAAAACACAAATTGCTGACGCTCTTCCGCCAGTGTGATCAGATGTGGGAGCGCCGCCGCCGCGGCTGCTGCCACCGCTACTGCCAGGTTTTGGCCTGGTGCTCGCAGCCGTTCTGCGGCCTGCCAGAACACAATCCCATTAGCATGACATCTCAAAAGTGCATTTTAGTAGCTGGCGCTACGCATTCAAAATGTCAAGTCTCCTGTTGTCGTTGTAATAAGCCTGTCGCCTGCCAACTGGCCGCCCTGCCTCGCGAGCGGCGCCGCGCTTTTGGGCGCCAGCTGTGAAGCATTAGCGTTCGCAGCGACATCTCTGTTCCAAAGCACGGCTGCTGCTGCAGCGGCCAATAGCAGGTCTCTGTGTGGAGCGATTCTCAGTCAGTCAGACATCAGGCTGGTCCCGGGCCCGAAGACTTTGTTTATTCAGTAAAACCAGAGAGGAAAACTCTCTGAAGACTTTGAAATATTATAGAACAAGGGTTCTTCTTTTGGGGGCCGTTGGCACTTTTATTAGACTCCTGATTGGCAGACGTCTCCTTAGACTCTAGACTTAGAGGGAATTGCATCACCTCTGGTTTGAGATCAAGCTGACAGTGTGTGGTGGGACGTAGATGGATGGATGGAAGTCAAAGACACTCAGAGCTTCAGTCAGCTCTCAGAGTGAATATGTAAGTCCTGATAGTTGCAAGTGACGTCTTTGAACGTCACCGTCTTTAAACGTCCACAGTCCATTAAAAACCTTCCGATTAGAGAGAAGGAGTCGATTAGCGGTTGTCACACATTTGCTTTAATTCTCCTCCGAGCGTCAAGGAGTCAAGGAACTTGGACTTGGACTTTTCTCTTCTCTGGGGAGTCCACTGACAAGACAGAAGCACGTTTTAGTTTTAGAAAATGATCAGACCTTTAAGTTCAACAGGCATTGTTGTTGTTGACATCTTCTGTGTAAATACTCAGTATAACTGACTTGATAAACTGTACAGAGTAACAAAATGACTGGATGAGAAAAAAACCCAATAAAAAGACAAAAATGAAAACCTGATTGTGGAAGATTCTAAATACAACCTGCTTATTTCCAAGCACTTCAAAATGCTAATCAGCTGCGGAGAGGCAGAGTGAGTTTGTTGTTGCAAAGGGATGAGAAGTGACACCACCAAAGTTAACAAACCCCCATCGGAGAGAACCAGCGCCGCTGCGACCGGCACTCTGGATCTGCGTCCGTCCAGACCTGCCGGCAGCGTCCGAGAAGATTCCGACCGATCTGACGTGCATCCAGGCCAGAGTGGGAACTGGCGGGCCGTGCACTTCTAACAACGGCCTGGAGGAAAGCCAAGTGTTGCCTTGGCGACGGGGCTGTGGAGAAAAACCTCTTTGTATTGTTACCAAGGCAACAAGCAGTAGATTGGCGGGGAGGTAGAGGACCGGGTGGGAGGGAGGGGGTCCTGAGAGGAGGAAGAGGGAGGAGAGAGGAGGAAGACCAAGGCGGGGGAGGGGGTCTGAGAAGGAAAAAAGGGGGATGACAAGTCGTGGCCGCCGTCGTTGGAGGCACGGTGGAAATTTGAGCCCCGGCTTTATTATTCGCTCCATCTCTGCCTTGTTTACGCCGGCTGGGTCTCAGCTGCGTGGGAGAATTTACAGTTTTCTGTAACCTCATCCCAAACAAAGTTAGTCAGCAGATTCTTTGGAGTCAGATGGATTCTTTTTTTCCCCCTCTGAAGAAAGGCAGCTCAAACAGGAAACACTGAGGAGACTTTTCCCATGAGCCCGTTTCATTTCACCTGCTTCTGTTAACTACCTGAATCTCTTCCACCTCCTCAGTTGACCCCTGGAGCTACTCCTCCGACTACTCCTCCTCCCTCCTCCCTGCCTCCTTTTGTGACGTCACAGCATCATCCGGAGCCACTTTGATAACTTTAATACAGATTTCCCCTGCAGTTTCTCTAATTCCCTCCGCTGATTTCGCAAATCTGAGCCATGAATAAAAGCCTGTGGATGCGTCCTTAAATTACGCCTGTGCATGTGTGTGTGTGTGTGTGTGTGTGTGTGTGTGTGTCTATGAGATGAAAAAGTTTATGTGGCTCTATGGGTGTCAAGTCAACAAAAAAAAATGAATAATGCAGTCAGTTTACTTTCGTGCATGGCTACAGAAGATTGAGCAGAGGGAAGAAAGTGACAAAGCAGAAGATGAATGACTTTATTCCAATGTACTCTTGGTTACATTAGGCTGATGTATGCAGATGAATGCAACGCTTGCCTTATCAGCCGGCTTGTTACTCCAAGAAACTGGGAATTTATCATCAGCGCCGCCATCCCGGCCAAATAAAAAATGCCACACTCCACGCTTCCCGGTGCGCATTCAGACGCCAGATTAGAAGGAATCCGAATTGAGTCCTGCAAGTTTTGCACAGTCACATCCAAAAGGGAAAAGGTACCTGTTATCTAACGCCAGCATCCCATTCCAACTGCCTGGACACAATCTTCAGGGAAAGAGGGGAAGGGGGGGGAATCTGCTGAGCACAAACTTTTTCAAAACCAAGAAAGTCCATGTTGGAAAATCCTCTCAGCTCTTACCATCCACTCCTCCCCCTCCCCCTGCTCTTCTCCTCTCCTCTTCCTCTCCTTTCCATGTAACGGCCCTGCCAGGGTGCTGCAGCGGGAGGAGAGGCCGAGAGCTCCTGCGTAATTGATATTCCAGCCGAGGAGACGGAATAATCAAATAATAATCAAATGTCAGTAAGCTCCGTTATCTCACCTGGGAGTCGGACGAGATTAGGGAACAGGTGAGGGAGCGGCGCACCCCCCCTGTCGCCATCGCCAAAACTCTACACACATATTTACACTCATGCATATTTCCAGCACACACCGAGACGCTCGCAGCAGAGTCCAACCTCAGCCCTCTGGAGTCTCGTGCACAAACACCTCTGAGCACTCTGACAATCTCACACGCGCACACACGCACACACACACACACACACACACACACACTTCAGCTCTGTGGCTCACAGGTGGCTGAGTGAAGGCTATTAGCTCAGCGGAGACTCTCCCGCTGTCGGCTACAAAGACAGATCGCCGTTTGGGATCGATGCCGCTGTGGCCCGGCGGCGGCCGCCACGCCGGGAATCAGCCTTCAGCCGCTTCCAAATCCTTTATCAGCCGCCTCCTTTCATGTGCCACAGTATCCCTCTCATACGCGGCTGTTGACTTTATGACTTTGGTTCATTCCTTGCTGCCGCAGCACGGGAGAGTCAATAAGAAAATGAAAAACACACACACTGTTCTTACTTCGAGGCTCTTCCACGCGAATACACAATTAGGTAACTTTCTTCAAGTCATTTGGTTGCATGTAAGGCGGGGCCAGGCTCTAAAAAAAAAAGCAAAGGTGTGACTTATACACCTGCATTCATCAGCTTCTTCAACAATTTGACCTCTTGACAAATAAAACAACACCTTGCAAAGCACCTGAGTTGCAAAAGATTTCAAGATCCATCTTGTCACGTTCATCACTGGAGTGTTTTTAAGCTAAGTTTTTAATGGCCAGGCCAATCAGCATCCCCGAAGGGGAAAAAAGTCAACGGCAGTGGGCGGGATTTAGTTGGGATGAAAGCGAGAGGTTTGAAAACAACGACGGCGGCTGCCAGAGTGATTAACGCTCTTGACTGTTCTGGAGATGTTCCAGCGGGATATACATGCCATGGAAATGTTCCGGGAAATGTTCCATTTGGTCAGCGAGGACAGAAAAAGTCAGCCGGTGCGTTTCCACACCACACGTTTGCCAGAAACTTAAGTGATGTCAATTAAACAGAGTCAACTGAGCCCAACTCAGCGATGTCAGGAGTTGAAAAACTGTGTTAGCTCAATCCAGGAAGCATGGCAGTGGATGTTCTAAACCTCAGCAGATGTATTTCCACACTGATATTTTTTTTCAGCTTCAGGGTTGCATCTCTGGAAGCCCCACCCCCCTCATTTCTGGGGGTTTATATTACTCTGCTCTTTCAAATCCAATAAATCCCTTATGAAACTTAAAAATGTGTTTTAAAAATAAATATTTATGTACAATATGACCTGTAAATGCAATTCAAGTGTTTCCATTGCAGTTTTGCAATAACAACCCGAGAGTAACCAAGCGGCATCTCAAAATTACCTGCTTAAGAAGCTGAAAACATGTCAGCGGCATTCCACGCCGAGCGCGACACAGAAAACTCAGAGTTCTGCGAGGGGAGAATGTGACTCCATTGTCGGCCCGTTTTAATGAGCTTTGCCGGGTAGCCCGGGGTAAAAGTGCAGTTGGATCCAGTGATAATGAGAGGCACAGTGCTGCTTCGCCATCTCCCCATGCCCATCGCGGAAATGAGACCATGTAGTCTTCTTCACTTGAAATTAGAGTTTGGTGAAAGTGGTGAAAAGTTGAGCATTCTTTGGTCAGACCCACAGCAACAAACTTTTACTAAGATTCTTGTGGACAACATGGTTTTATGCACTGACACCGGCAACTTAAAAATTATCAATCAATGAAACTTTATTTGTACAGCCCAAGTCCAGCCATGGACAGACACTATTTGCATCACTCATACTATATATACTGATACTATCATGAACAATTTGTACGGCACCAGTGGAGACTTTTCTGACGGGGATGTAAAGTCTTTATACTATGATATGATTGGGTGTCTCTTCAAGACTGACTTCACTCTAATTCTGACTAATCAATTCAACAGGTATCCCAACAACGGGAATTCACCAGAAATCTAAAGCTGTGAGTGGGTTAGCCTATGTAGGAAAAAAAAAAAAGGTTCAGCATGGAACGACTGCCTGGAAACTGATCTACAGATTTCAGCACATGTTTACCACCAAACCGTGTTATTTAAAACAAAAAACAACAATAACCGCAGGAATGCAAAAACAAAACATTTTGTTCTTTTTGAAAAGAACATTGTAAGAGTCTCACTTCAAACAACATTCCCTCAGGGAACAAAAGGACAGTGCTGGATTGGAGTGATCTTAAATTAGATTTGGAAAAAGAAACAAAAACATTGGAGAAACATAGCAACAATATTCTTTTGGAGATCAACCAGTGTAAATCAGGAAAGAGAACAAATGTAGAAAAAGGATTAGAGATGAAACCAAGTGACCATTCACAGTCAGGCATCTTGCAATGTGCATGCAATGCCAGAAATCTTGCAGATCCATCTTGAAAACCTCTTTAATGATCCCAACACCCACAAGTGCGATGGTTGGAGGCAGCCAGACATAAAAAAACAGGAGCCTGGCGGAGGAAGCACCCGCTTGTTAGCAATGGGCTAAAAAGAAATGTGATTGGCCAAGTTAAATGTGGGAATGTTATGTATTTATTCATTCAGTAGCCTGTCTTTTTCCAAACATTGTCCACAGGCTCCTTTTCAAAAGGACAGGTGGATGTTATCCCCTTGGAACGTTAGGCATTCTGCCTGGCAGGTTATGTTAAAATATTCACCATCAGTCCACGATACATTTTTTTCCAATTCCAAATTTCCCTCAAACTATGAAAAATACATAGCTAACAAAAATCTGGGATATATGCCTGCTTCCCAGTTTGTAGGAAAAAATGTCTGTTCCCCTTCCACCTCATCCAGGAAAGTGCACCAGCGTGCTCTCTTTTTCACTCATTCACGCGCTCAGGGGCCTTTCCCATCGGCGGCTCCCGCTCCAGGCGTGGTGCCAGCGCTGCAGATGGTGTTAGTGGAAGATGAAGTGTGGAATGTGAATGCCAATGTTGGTACCCAAAGTGTTATCATATCAGCCTGATTGAGTGTCAGCGACTTGTTGATTCGGATAATCAAAGAGCTACAGGTGCGCTGCGCTACTTCCAGAAGGACCGTTTGCCATTTGGTTTGACACCATGCAAGGGCAGGATAACACAGGCATGGATGGATGCATGGATCGATGGATCAGTGGATGGATTGATGGATTGATGGATGGATGGACGATAGCATGGAATGATAGCTTGGTTGGAAGAACTGATGGATGGATGGATGATGGCATGAATGGAATAATGGATGGATGGATGGAATAAATGGAAAAATGGATGGATGGTGGCTTGGATGGATGGATGGATGGATGGATGGATGGATGGATGGATGGATGGATTGGAGGAAAATGCTGCCACCAGTCTTGTCCACTTTTGAAAACTTGTTATATTACTCCAGTTTTATTAAAAAAAAAAAAAAAAAAAACACTACTGGCTACTTTATTGTTTTTTTTTTTATTATCTCATGTCCTTTTTTTCTCATCCCACAACGAGTTTAGTGAATAGTAATTTTGCACATTTGCACACTGTTGTGAGGCAAAGTGGAGATGAGTGCGACTGTCAGGCACATTTGTTTGCCGGGTGCTCGGCGTCCCTCCCTGTTGCAGATGAGGAGTGGGCCTTTGGCTACGGAGCAGCACCACCAGCTACTGCTCTCTTATTCTCTCCATCTCTGCCTTGTTTATGCCCAGTTAGGCATGTTTGTGTGGGCACATTTGCAGTTTTTGCTGTAACCTCGTCCGAAACCAAGTTACTCAGCAGAAAGCTGAGTGGATGGAGTGCAGTAGCACTGGCTTCTCCATATATATAAGATGAGTACGGTGGGCATCAGTCATATCTGGATGAGTTGAGCTCCTGGTCTTTATGCAGGAAGTCTCTCTTTCCAAGTGGGGCGCAAATCCAACACACACACACACACACACACACCTAGATCGCTTCAGCTTTACTTGTTTGTAAAATGTAAAATCTGGTTGAGGTGAGGAACTCGGGCCATGAATTGAATTCTAATGATGAAAAGAAGGAATGTGTTTGCAAGAAGAACGCTTGTGCATTGGCAGCACAGCTTATGAATCCTCGTTATGAGAGGATAATAAGTACAAGCCCAGAGTTCCTCTCAACACTGCAGCCGGTCCAGGCTAACAGAGTCACGGCTCTGCTGAGACTTGTATTACACGGCCCTTATGAGCACTTCTGAGGTTCTGAATTAACCACCTGCTGCCTTTTTTAACGGCAACAACTTTTTCATTAAGAGTGCAACTTGAGCGGGGCTGTGAAATAGACTACTCTTCTGCTATGACAACAGCTAATGAGTTCACCGCGAGTTAGTTCTTCTCCGTTAAATGTAGTCGATCTGTTAACAAACAGACCACCTGCCAACCTGTCAGTCATCTGGCCAAGTCCCTCCTCCTTTTCTCTGGGCGCACAGAAGAAGTCAGCCTGCAGCCTTATCCAACAGTCACGTTTCAAACGATTATTTTTGATAGTATAACAGCACAACAGCGCTGGGAGTTGTAACTTTTTCCATCACTCCAGCTCACAGATTTCCCAGTCCTATGGCTGGCAGCAGATCCCAGCAGCACTGAGCTGTAACTGGTGAAACTGGCGAGTCCTGAATTAGTCCTCAAACACTCGCGAGTCGTTTTACTGAAAGGCGATCACAATTTCTAGTTTCTGTTAACCAGTTCACTCACTTGTCTCAGCTATCACAAGTTAACTGCAGAGATGAGACCAGGTAGTATTTCACCATTGTGCAACTATTCCAACTGCATTTGTACAAAACTAGTGCAGTGATTACGGTAATCATGTAAACGCAACTGTACAACGAAGCTATTAGCTAGTTTCGGGTGTAGAGTCACGCATATTAATACTTAACGATAGCGTAATTTGCCATTTCCACTTGCATTGAGCCGACAAAGAAAAGACGCAAAGAAACAATGCAGGGCCTTTTTTCATTCATATCTCCAAAACTTTAAATCCTGCCTTTCAAAGGATTACAAAATGGGAGGATTGAACGTGACGGGCTGCCCTGACAGTGGGAGACACAGACAGAGAGGATTTTATTAGGAGGGAGAGGAAATCTAGCTGAAATGACTGTGTTGAACTTTGGTCTGACCACAGCCAGATCTCCTGCTGACCGCTGGAGAATGGAGGTCGTCCAAGAAAACACATCTGTCTGTCCGTCCTTCTGTTTTTCTTTGTTTTGTCAGAATATCACAGAGATCAGCCTGTCTGACTCATGAGTCAACACATGCTATAAATCACTGTATATTACCAGCTTTTATTATGCGTGGCGACAAACACATACTAAACATAAATAATAAGGACAAAAGTATAATTTATTTATCTGTTTATTTGTTTATTTCTGTATCTAATAAATCCGGCCAACCTGGATGGGCTAAACTGATCCATCCCTGAACATGAGTTTCATGTATAATTGAAACATTAAAATAACTGTATTAGCGTGAGGCGTCAACTTGTGTTGTGTAGGAAGTCATATTTCCCTGAGCAAAGTAAACCAGCATTAACAAATGGACTTAAAATACTTCCTGCTGGTATGAGGTACCTAATAAAGTGGCCTGTGAGTATGTAGATCGTGGTTATAACCAGTGTCTCTGCTTTAGTTCCTGCTGCCTTAAGTGGTCTCCAACCAGGCAGACCTCTGACCCCTGACATCAACAAAGCATTTTCCTCCACAAAACTGCAGCTCACTGGACATTTTGTCTTTCTGGGACCATCCACTGTAAACAGATGGCTGTGATGCTGTGAAAATCCCAGCAGCAGTTTGTGAAACACTCAGACCACCAACAATAAGATTCACCACATTCAGAGTCACCTGAATCCTCTTTATTCCCCCAACCTGATACTCGCTGTAAACCTCCGCAAGTCGCCTTCTCTGCATCTACGTGACTAAAAGCGTCGAGATGCTGCAGCGTCATTGACCGATTAGCTGTTTGTTTTAACAAGCAGTCGATGATTGAATCTAATAAAGTGGCCAGTTAGTGGATTTGCTTTACGCAGTACAGAAAATACTCACTTTTGGCCTCTCCAAAGCATGCATGATGATGGTGCAGGGAGTCGTTTGAAGTCAAACTATCACAAGACGACAGCTCCAGTCTGGAAGCACACCAAGTCCATCTCCTCCAAGTGGTCTCTGTGTGCTCGTACGGCTGTTCAAGAGATTTCGACTGCTGTGTTCACACCTGCCCGGGCGAACCTCACCAAGGGGGGAAAACAGTCAGCAGTTCTGTTCAACTGAGCAGAACACGGCAAATGTGAAAGCACCCAAAGAACATGTTTTCTGAAACGTATTAAAACAAACGTGAAAGTGAAAATGATTGTTTGCAAAGTTCCTCGGCTGCTGCTGCTGCTGCTGCTGCTGAGGTAGCTGGGACATAGTTCCAGTGCTGACAACCTTATGTCCAAACAATTAAAACTCGAGTTTGGGAAGACAATCACTCACATTCAGACATGATGTGGCACAAAATCAGCATCGCATTGAGCAACGAATGTTAAAAGTCCTCATTTCGATTTCAAGATATACATTCGCATGGACCCAACGCTGACAAGGAAAAAAAGCATGTTACTGTCAACCTCGTCGATGGCAAAGTGATTACATGCGTCTTGTCACACTCCCAGTCAAACGCTTCAATGAGGACAGGATTTACTTGGAGTAATTAGTGGCATCACTCCAGCGACACGTACACACACGCACTGCCCTAGAAATGGGTGTAAATCTTCCACAGCATTACATCTCGTCTACAGTGACAGATTAGCTCGCTGCATTTTTTTGTTTGGTCGGGGGTTTTTTCTCCCCAGGATCCAGATTTATGAATTACAGCCAATAATGCTTTGATCGATGGTGAGAATAAGAGGCCTATTTTCCAGGCGGTGAGAAAGCAGCAGCATATGTCAGTGTCATGGTGCATTTTGTAACAGCCTGGGAAGATAAAAACCTCTTATTGGCCTTTAAAGCCTCAGGGTTCATGGAGAAAACCTGAGGACACATGAACAACTAGAAGATAAACAACACACACACACACACACACACACAGTTATTTACACAAGCAGCCAGTCTCACCACTCGGACTCTTACACAGACATGCAGAGAATAGTAAGTAAGTCCAGACTACGTTATATGGACGTGATGTTTGGAATTCCAGGCTACAGTGCAATGAAGTGTAAGTTAACTGCCTTCCATTCCCGTACATAAAGCATTTGTTCAGTAAAATATCATAGATTTTCCACTTTGATGGTGAATCTGAGAACCACAATCCAGGAATGCAGATCGCAGTTTACATCCTCGGAGAATTTCCCACATTTGCCAGGCATGAAGAGCAGGGACCAGGAGTTCTTTACCCCAATTTAGCCATCAAGTGGCTGACGTGCAAACTGAGCCTTTGCCTTTCTGCGGATTCGGAACACATCACCACTGGCCTGCACTCCAGATACTTGAGATTCATGTGAGTAGAAAATTGTTTGAATGTCAATTTCAGGCAAGCTACGACAACAGAGATGGAAGCTTGAATTTCAGATGTGAAATGTTTGTGCATCCCATGTGATTATTTAAGAGGAGAAGGCGGGCGCGCTTTAGACAGGGTTGAGTTGTGCTCTGCACAGCAAATCAATCATCTTTGAAGTGCGAAATCACATCCAGAGACGTCTCAAAGTGCAGCGCACAACCATAAAGGGAACCCAACAGACTCCTCCGGGGCAAGCATGAAGCGACGGCGGCCGGCAAAAAGCGTCCAGTGGGAAGAAACTTCAGGCGGACCCTGACTCTGGAGGCCGGGGTAAGATCCTTCGCTGACGTAAGCACGAAGCAACGGGTTAAAACCCGCTTGAAACGCTCCACAATAAAAGAGGAGAGAGAAGAACTTGTCACCAAACACATGGCTGTTTGAACAAGTGGACAATCCTTCACTGTCATCGAGATCCTGATCAATCAGTGGTTTGATGGCTGTGGCACGAGAGGGTTGGATGCCGTGAGCCGCAGTCGGTCCAACGTGACGTGCGACATCGACGCTCGCAGCTTGATGGAGATGACAGGGACGACTTGAAAAGGCTCCAGAGGGGATCACACCAACTTTTTTACATGCCGCTGAGACAGGACCCATGATTTAACACACACACAAACACACACACACACACACACACACACGCATATATACATATATATATATATATATATATATATATATATATATATATATATATATACCCCGTGACCCTGAGCTCAGGAAGAAGCGGGCATGGAAGATGAATGAATGAATATATATATATATATATATATATATATATATATATATATATATATATATATATATATATATATATATATATATATATATATATATATATATATATATATATATATATATCATGCGGTTGACGGAGAGCAAACAACAAACAAGCCGACAAGAGTGCAAACACACATCCGTCTCTTCCTTTCACCGCCGTGCTCTCGTTTTCCGTTTTGCCTCATCCTCTCTGCATGCAAACACACACACACACACACACACACACACACACACACACACACACAGCCACTCAGGTGGGGTAATTGAATGTGACAGCAAAGCCTGGGAGGGTTGTTTGGGGGTTATCGGGTTAACCTGTGAAATGGAACCCAACTGACACCAGCAGGTTGGTTCTGACACCCACAGCAGACGAGGCTGAGTCACTATAGCAACCACTGGGGGCTAAATACAGCCGCTTCCTGCGTGTCTGCACCGGCTCCATGCGAGGCAACTCCAGAGTGATGGAGAAACTGCTCCGGAACTTTCTGACGCCGTCCTCTGATTCTGCCAACACCAGAGAGCTGCAGTTAACGGTGAGTTCTTCAGATTTCGCCGCCTTTGCGACAGCTGCGGGCGCACACACACACACACTTACTACCTCACTTACTCACACACCCTGCACACTATTGCTTTTGAAGCAACTGCAAATGCACAGATAAAATGTTAAAATTCAGAACAGCATTGTTTTTATGGCTTTGCATTCACTGATGCCAAACATTATTGAAAACATGGAATTGCCCCAGTGTGAAAGACATGTCCAACTTCCAACTAATGACCTGTCCTGTATTGCCACTTCTGAATAAGTGCATTATATATTCACAATTTTCTTAATAATACTGTTAGTTTATACTGTAACAATGCAACAGTTTTGTTTCCCAGGTCCCTGTTTATAGTTTTTACTCCCCATTTGCTGCATTTGTTATTTATTTAATAATTTCTTCCATTTCATTATTTTTTTTTTTTCAAATGCCAAATTTCCCCTTGATTCCAAGCGAGCCCTGAAACAAGAACTCCACTGTGTCTAGACTGTCCTTTATGCACAATGCTCAATCTTGGGTTTTCCGCAAATCAATTTCACATCCAAACTGCAGCTCTGACCGCCGCCAGGCACTTCTTGTTAACCAATGACAAGTGCCATCACTGTTGCTGCTGCGAGAATACCATTCTGGCAGACCAATGGGGAGCAGCGCCTCTGTTGCTACGTTACTGCTGCAACATGAATTTCAATAAAACATGTCTGACTGGCCCCTGAAGAATCCGCCTGAAAAAAGTAAAAGCATGCCCATGTGAACACGGAACAGATGGGCAGATGTTATTTTTGACTAAAAATCTGTCACAGCTGTACATTTATTTAAATTGCTCGACAACACACAACTTGAAAAATGTACAGTATGTCTCATTTTAAACACTCAGGGCCAGATCCACAAAGCGATTGCCCGACTTACGCGCCAGAAAATCTGTGTTAATTGCGCCGAAAACGGTGATTCCGATCCACAGAGGGGACGGCATAGGCATAGACTACACTATACTGTATATGCCAATCTTTTAGATAGGCTATGAAAAATACAAATGGTACTCAGGTGTTGGTGATTGTCTTGCTTATATAATGCGTCTTGCGTCTTGACTTTCTTTCCATTATGGCAGCAGTCTTGGTAAGACGGAGGAGGCATCGTAATGCCAGGCGCGCACAGGAGCGCGTTTATCCTAGCAGAGTTTCACTCATTGTTTCACACAAATTTTAAAGAGATACAGGTTGACCGGGACACACAATTCTTGCCTTGCTGGGGACAAACTGCCAAAAAACTGCCCAAACTGCTCTCAGGTTGCCAGACCGCAACATTCGCACCTGTTTCAGGTGCCGCATTTGTGGGCGTGTTTGCGCCTGCATGTCAGCATGTTTGCGCAAAAACCTTTGTGGATACGTGCATCTGTGGCGCAGATTGCAGCCCCAATCTCGCCGCAAAACGCGCCGCATTTTACTGCTGCGAGCCCTTCTTGAGGATCTGCCCCTCAGAGTCGGATATCTGTGTTAGAGTCCAAGCCTTAGGTGCAGTGAAAAAATTATACCGTGCATTTCGATTCAGATGGTGTTTTAACGATGCAGCTACACATCTGTCCAGATGCCTGTGACCTCCGACCCTGAGTGGCTTATCTTTAATTTCCTGGAGCTCCACTGAAATGAATTGGCCGCCATGTTGGATCCCGAGGGGCTGGTTTCAGTGCTTTTTGTGACATCATCCAGGGCTAATTTCCTGACCTGTTTTGGCACAAAGTTTCTGAAAAGTGAAGCGAGCAAATAAATAGATAAAAGAAAGATTATTTTTGTTTTGTTTTTTTCGTCATCGACTTGCCAGAGACACATTTGACTGTTAGAAACTGAAATATATATTTTGCTGGCGACGGCTGATTCCTGCTCAGAAACTTTGTCTCAGGGACCTGGCAAGCGCTCACAGGAAAAAGATGAAGACCGTCTGCACACAACTGCAAAATATCAGGGAGACTCTCGAGGCCATCAACGGCAGGGAAAATTGTAGGACCTGAGCCGTGTGAGATCACATAATCCCTCCCACAGTTCCTCCTTCCTGAAGACAGACGTGCCCAAAGGCTTTTCGTGCCAACCTGCATTCATATTTTATACATGAACGAAGAAAACTGAACAGCAGAAACTCAGAAAGACAGTAACTGTACCGCTGTTGTGCTCTCATTGCAATTACCGCAACAGTTTCAGTCGGTTAACAGACTAGCGTCCATTGTCGTGCAAAGAAGACCTGCGACACAACACAACTGTTGGCAGTCCCACAATCAGCAGCACAGCCTTCACCAGGCGACCAGCGGCTCCGACTCCAGCGTCGCTCCGCAGCTCTGGCACCCACTGCAGCCTGGCCATGATGAAACGGAGCGCAATCACCTCCAAGTGGTGTGTTCCGGCAGTCAGCCGCTTCTTCCACACGGCCGGAGTTTTACCTCGCTGAGGTGCACAACTCGGTCGGCCTTCAGTCGATGGCAGACAGCCGTCCCCTGAAGACACCACGAGGTGAAAACGCGATGGAGCTGCACGGAAGCAGGGAGCCGCAGGCTTCCCGTTGATACTTTTTCCAGGAATTTTGGAAAGAAAATGAATGTCTGTGTTGCTCTTCACTGGAGCTGCGCAAGTATTTAGAGATAGTTCTAAACGGAGAAGCAGCAGGTGGTTTTAGAAGCTTAAATTCAAAGGGAGCAATGAATGCAGTGACGCAGTTGAAATTCATTTCCACTGGCTGAAAAATATGCTTCTAATAACACAACGACTTTCACAACTTTGGAGAATCCAACTCTCGCCGTCCTTGAAACACAGTGTTTCAACATTCTAATCCCCATAATGGAGTTTTTTAAAAAGAAAATACAAACACTTGGAAATGTTTGTTGCTAAAAATTTGTTTTGATGGTTCAGAACTTTCAAAAAAGCTTTAATTTTGAATTTAACACCCCATAGCAGAGATTTGCTTTGACAGGGTTGAAAACATGCTGACAGCAAACAGCGGGCTGTATACTGGGGCATTTTGCCCATGATGGTACATAATAAAGAATTCTGTATCAGAGCATTTCAGTGATTTCTTTTCATTTTGTCCACAAACTATTTATATATAAAGAAAAATGGCATTTCCCAAAACACCATTAATTAAAGAAGAGACGCCTCTTAGTGTCCATACAGCATGACGGCTTGCAGGCAGTTTGATGAGAGGCCTCTGGTTTATTGTGCACATCACTGTTGTTCTCTCTCTCTCTCAGACTCATGTCAGACAAGCACAAGCACAGCATTTGGATTTCTGTCTGGTTCAAGTATTGGTATTGGTAGAAGTATTATCTTTCCGTCCAACCTGTACTACAGATTTTTGTGTGTTCTTGCAGTTTGATTTTGTCTGTTATTATGTGTATTGTGTTTGTACTCTGCTACACGCTTCTACCAACACCACTCCAGTTTTGCTGGCACCAGCACTTCCCGCAGTAATTCAGTGCTCTGGCCCCACATCTTGGCTGAGAAATCTTCTATAATTACAACTTGATGCATCCAAAAATGAATAATGTGGGGTCAAGACCCCTGAGTCACAGTCAAGAGCTTCACCTGGCTTTGCTCTGATGGACCACATTATGCATGTGGCATGTAATCCATCTTCACAAATCAATACGCACATTGCGGTGCTGTGAAATCATCCCCGTGGTTTTGCAGCTGTGACGCTCTGTAAAACTCAGGGAAGTTGTTGAGAGTGGAATGATGTTTTTTTTTAATCCTCAAAAAGTTTACTCTCTGGATGGATCATAGCTGTGGCTACACGCACTGTGCAGCAGTCCATCCATGACATTGCTCCAACTGTAGGTGAATAGTGGTAGTTGCAGTAATAGTGGTAGGAATATAGTGCTATTTTGTCTGTGCGTGGCCATGCGGGTGCTCAGACCGGTGCGTGATCCACCACCGACCCTATCAGAGGAGGACCAGGGGAGGTTAGCAGTGGTGCTCCTGTGGCCAACTGATCTCCCCTCTGTGTGATCTCCTCCTGAAGATGAGTGACTCCATGGCGGCAGCTAGAGATCCCCGTGTGGTGATCAACAGCCGGTGACTCTGCAGCTGGAAGTTCCATGCTGTATTTCTTTAGCTGGGTTTTGAAGCGACGGTCTTTGACCTTTGACCATCTACGAGCTGGAGCAGGGAATCGGGCAGGCTAGACGGTGGGCTGGCATACAGATCATATGCCCAGCATGGACACACACACACACACACACACACACACACACACACACACACACACACACACACACACACACACAATAAGCCTTCACTCATGGCCGGCTTTGGAGACCCAGATGCTATTTGTTCACCGTATTTAAACATCCACTCAGAGCGGAACGCCACTAAAATTCCGTTATCTCCATCAACAACTGGCTTCGAGGCGTGCGCCGCTCGCGTGCATGTGCACGCAGCCCTGTGCAAATATGCCCACACACCCTCTCCCACCTCCCCCCCTCTTTGAAATGGCAGCTGCATTGTTTGTGTTGTTATTGCAATTCGCCTTGACAATGGCATCCAGGCCGCTGGGACGACTATTAGTTACCGCGCTTTGTGTCCGTGTGTGTAGCTGGCGTGCCGTCGGAGTTCAATTTCAGATTGTCAGCTTGCCGACAAATAAATAAACAGCAAAACCCAACAACAACGTTATTGGATGATTTCCCCTCTGTGTTCTTGCAGGTAAATAACACTTTCTGCATCTTGTCCCATTTACAAAGATTTTTTTTTTTGTTGCTGCTGCTGCAAAAAAGCTCAGTGTCGCAAATAAATGGCAGTACATTTTTTTGACCAGCCTGTGAAATTTGAACAGCATGTTCCAGCAGTGAGGCGTTTAGCGTGTGCGCAGCCGCGTGATCCTGGCCAAACAACAGGGTTCCGTGGCATTGCCCTCATCTCACAAAAGGAAAAAGAAACCCTCGCTAATGTAACATTCATCTCATTATTGCAGTGAGCTTTGTTGCCCTGTGGGAGGCTCACATGGGAGCCCATGGTTCCACATTAGTCTGCGTGATGGACACGTACAGACAATAACAACTGGCTGCCTGGATGCCAGTCGCCCTATCGTGGCTTTGATGTGCGAGGCAGAAACCCCGCAGGACTCTCTGGAGTCGCTCCTGCGTGGATCGGCATTACTGGCATTATAACACACAGAATTATTATTACTATTATTATTATGTAATTTTCCTCAGAGGCAAAAGCAGAGAGCTGGCGGGTGTGTGCGTGTGCACGCCGGCTGGAACGACTTTGCGGTGAGTTGGGCGTTGGAACGTATTGGCAGAGATCCGTGCGTGAGAGAGTTGCGGGAGACCTTCTGTAGGACTGCGGCGTCGGAGATGGACCCACACTGGCGCGAGTCCACGGGGGGACAGCACGTTCAGAGTTGCACACCCCTCTGGGATCAATGGTACAGAGATCAATGGAAGACAAACATGAAGAGAAAATGTACACAGAGCAACATGTTGAAAGGAGCCTGACGCAACGAGGAGAAGACGGTGGTTCTTCAGAGGGCCTTGAAGGATCATTACGAGTATCGTGTCTGTCTGTGTGTTCATCAGCCAAGATGGACTCCAAAGGGTTCAAATGTGGAGCTCACAGTTGCTTGCGCTTCAAGTCTTCGGCAGATTAATCTGAGTCCTGGGATTCAGCTACATGGACAGTTGTTCCGTCCTGCTAGGAAAGCTTTGTTGATCGAGGAACGGTTAATACATCCCAAATACAAATCAATGCCTTGACCGCAATTTTCTTGACAATTTGCTAATTTTGGCGTTAGATCCAGTAACCTTCCAGACAACATCAGTTGACCACAGCAACTAGTGATGACAAATCTAGCTGAGAATTTATGTTTTGACACCGTAACCAAAACTAGTTTCCTGCTGGACCACGCTAAGACCTCCTGAAACACCCTGGCAGAGAGTCTCTAGGTGGCGCACCCAAAACAGAAATGCATGAGACAACCAGTAACCTGAACAAGGCTTTTCATTTCCATGTCTCTCCTCAACAGCATCAATCCATTCTCTGCCACAAAAACGTCTAGTGTTAGTTGATGATGTCTTCAAGTTACTGCTGCAAAAATGTGAAGTTGTTGCTCAGTCACTATTTCACTGCCATTCCTCATCAACTGCTTTGCAAATGAAAAAAGTGGTGGAATGTCTCTTTTGCCTTTCATTGCACTTCTTACCCAGCATTTCCTTTACTTTCTTCAATGAAGTTGCTCATCAACACCGCCATCGCCAACATTTTTGCTTTAGCCTGCCTGGCTGCTAATTGGACAGCTGCGTGACAACGTCTTTTTGTAGCAACAGCACCGGCGCCCTTTGCATCCGTGACATTTAGGGATGTCCTTTGAGTTTGAGCAAATGTCAAAATGATCACAGCCACAAGAAACTTTGTTTTATTCAGCTTCATCGCGGTGGCAACTTTGACAGGAAATTGCCGTTGGTGCAATGAATGAAATGGACGAGGGCGAGGCTCACGTCCAGTGTGGTGCAGCCCTTCAACAGAGCCAACCAGCACAAGAGACGCCACCTGGACACACACCATTTTACACGATGATCACTATTAATGTAGTTGCAGAGTCCAGTCAATTTTGTTTGCAGAAAGAGACAGACATTTGGTTTTTCTGTTTTTTCATATATATTTCATGCCAAAGCACGCTGGTTCAAGTGTCAAGACTTTTCATTGTTTGTGGTTGTAATGAGATGTGTCATGATGAGTAATTGCACCCATAAAAAGTGGACCTACAATCTCAAAAAAAAATTAAAAAAATAAAAATAAAAACTGTTTCAGTGAAGTCGAGGATAAGACAGTGATTCAAGCGGTTCATAAGTAGTCATACATCTTTTTACTATAATGTCTTTAAATGATTTTTACATTATTTTTTATGAAAAAAAGAGAAGAGATGCACTTGGCTTGTGAAATGTTGCTCTGAATGACTAAAATCACTTTGGTTGGTTGAAGGTTGAACAGACTGGCTACCTCCAGTCTTTCTGTCTTTTTAGATAAGAGTGTATGACATTCTGGAAAGATTCAGCAGATGGAGCAGGTAGGCTGATAAAAAATGGTAAATCATATAATAAGTTAATTATGAACATTAAAAATAACCACTGAGGCGAATAACCTCGTTCATAATAAATTATAGCTTAGGGGCTGCACAGTGTTTGCAAACTGTGCACAAATAAGAAGCACTGACAAAGTTGAAACCAATTAAACCCATCAGAAAATCTAAACCCTTAAGCAGTTAATAGTTAGTAATACATTTTTCCATCACTAGTTCATAAGAAACTTTTACAACATTGGAAGAATAAAGAAGCACCATCATTCCAATCACTGCAATGAGGCTAAACAATTCCAAGGAGATATGGAAATCAATTTATGATGCTCTGTAAAAAGAGTGCCGCTGCAAACGCAATACAATGCAGTAATCACATTAATCATCCAGTAATTGAAGAACCCATTTGCAAACCTAACTTACTTTATTTCATTGTGTTATGTTTGTTTATTTATTTACTTTTTTCTCTTTCTTGTATTGTTCCTTGGTGCTTCATTGTAATTTAATTCCACATTATTGTGTGTGTATACTGTGTGTGTGCGTGCGTGTGTAGGCGTGTAAATGGGAATATGTGGAGTGGAGTGGGGTGGGGGTGAGGGGGTTGGGATTGAGGGCCTAGGAATTGGGATGGGAGGAGGGCGGGCTTTGGGTTTTGCAGTAAATTCCGAACAAATATTTCCTACGAGGATGAGGTGATTTGTGAATATGTAGAGAGTGTAGGTGAGTAACCGATGTTGACTCGATTTAATTTGGGGGAAAAATAACAAACATATGCTATGCTAAAGACTCTAATTGATCTATAAAAAGTTAATAATACTCACGTAAAGTTGGCAACAATCCAGAGCATCATCTCCTGTCACACCACAGTGGAAGATGTTTGGTTGGGGAGAAGGTTCTGCAGGGGATCCAGTGGCCCTGTAGTTACAGACATTAACAGAATTAGCTATTTTTTGTACGAAAGACGGAGGGGCATATCTGAGCATGAGCTCATCTGGAAACAAGACATCAGCTGCCTGCTGGATCCAGATTTCTCATTCTGACGGGGTGTCGTCTTCCAGGGGCCGCGGCCTGAAAAGGCCAAGACTTATTTCCATATTTATAGTGCCGCTGCAACCCAGGAATAAATCAAAGGCATAGCTAATGGCCTTCCACACGTTCCTTAATAAATCTCAGCTTTAATGTGCATCATTAAGCGTTCGCTGGTGTGTGAGGTGGCTCCAGTTGCCACCAGTGCTTTGTTTTGCCTTGACTGAGGAGTCTTCTCCAACTTTTCCTGCAGCGAGTTCGCCCGCTTTCCCCGCCGTCTTTCCCGCCGTGTCGCGGCTCCGTGGCAGTCGCGGGGTCTTAATCGCGCTACTCTCCCCGATTAAAAGCAGTGTACTAAGCCAATTAGGATGTCCACAGGTGGGCAATTAGCCGAGTGGATGCGCAGCGCAGCGCTGAAGTGGGCCGGATGAGTCGACCGGGTCGGGGACACATTCTCTCTTAATTGTGAAACGCAGCTGTGACATTGGCTGCAACTTCACCGCTGCAGTCATTAACAGAGCCTCGCTGAAATAATTGTTTGTTTCCATACTTGGTGAAACACTTCAAACTACAGTTCATGGTGTCAAATTAATGGGCACTTAAAAAAAAAAAACAGAGGTCGAGGTCTTCCTTCTGTTGCGGCACCTCTTTTCTTCCAAAGTTTCCATAACCTGGGACACCTGAAGAGAAGTTTTCAACTCTGCTTGGCTCTTTCCACACATTTATTTTTTTTAATCTTACAATTTATCATATGTGCATCAGTTAGGGGGCTGGAAGAAAGTAATTGGAAAGGGTATGCTGAACTTTAAAGTTGACTGGATCTTATTCAAGTGTACCAACATGATTCGCAACAGCCAGTTTATCCAGGAGCTGAAGATCCACGGTTCCCTTTTTTGGTGCCAACGTTAGCCGTCACCGCTGCTCGGCCGGTCACACGTGACGCAACATTGAACGGAACTGTTGCCAGTCAGGAGCAAAACTAAAACTTGTCCTCAGTCCAACAACCCACCACTTTATTCGGAGGATTGGCTGCCTCTCTGTTGCCTGAGGTCGGCGAGATGAGATGAGTGAGAGTTCACGCATGAGAGTGATGGGGCTGCCGTGCAAGGTCAAAGTTTCCACCGAACAAAACATCAAAAGATTTACTTGCTGCTCGTTAAGGAGGCGCAGCTGAAATACAATTATTTTTCTTTGTAATTAATTGATTGCTGTGCTCCGTCTGCGGAGGGAACGCCTGCGCTCTCCGTGCAGCAGCAGCGAACAGGGTGACCTGTGTGATATGGAGGCACCATTAAAACCTTCCGGAGGTCTGTGACTAATAGTGAAGGTGTGGAGCACACCTGGAGCCACTCTTTTATGGGGTCAAATCTTATAGAGTCAATTTCTCTGTATAAACAGGCCCCACTGCTACCTCACAGGGGCAAAAGGGCCAATCAGGAGCAGGTTCTGGGCATCTCTTCCAAAATTGAAAAGGCCAAATGGAAAAAAGAGCTGATGAAACGGCTGGTGAGGTCCAAGAACACTTGGGAGTGTGTGTGTGTGTGTGTGTGTGTGTGTGTGTGTGTGTGCGTGATGGAATTCTGGCCACTTCATTTTCCCGCCGAGGCAAATAAAACAGGCCGGCGAATGGCGGCGAGCTCCGAAATTTACACATCCATTACTCTCACCACGCGCTCTCCTCCTCTTCAGCTCCTCTCTCACGCCGTCTCCTTCCACTTGCTTCCTCCCAGAGGCATTATCATTTTAAGAAACACACACACCGACACACACGCACACACTTTGCGCTGCCATCACCATCAAGGCCGGCGTCCGCTCGTAAAGGAACATCTGCATGAGCGCGACAGTTAGCGGGGGGAGCAGAAGAGGAGAACATTAAAGCGGCCAGATTAATCATTTTAATATCTGCCAGCCTAATTCCCAGGCTAAGCTCCGGGGACAAACGGCCGGCTCGCGGCTCGGCTGCGGAAGGAAAGAAACACATCACAGACACCTGAAATAGCCTGAGTCGCCGCCTCCACCTTCACCACGAGCGGCAAGAAGAGACGGGAAAGTTTTGAATGTGGGAACAGAACTTCCCCTTTTAAATAATTGAAGGACTGGACCAGTGGAGGAGAGGAAAAAAAAAAGTTTGGACAGAAACTCCTGGCAGGATTTTTTTTTTTTTTCTTTCTGGTCTCCAGCAGGGAGCCTGGGGAGCTGGAGCGCAGGCCCAGAGATGATTCCCAGGAGAGAAGCAGGTGGATGGAAGGAATCACAGCCAACAAGCGGCCCCTCGTTGTTCTAGTCGTCTTCAGGAAGCCTCCTCCTCCTCACACTCCACTCACTGGGAGCCGTTTGCTTCCTTCCACAACTTTCCTGGCTTCCCGTGAGCGCCTCTCTTCTGTTGTTTGCCTTTAAAAGGGATTTAATTAAGCCCAATCTCGTCCCCACCCGCCTCCTAACCGATCCCCGATTTGCTCTCAAACTAACCGTTTGTTGAAAATTTTGCTGGTTGTGGTCGGTCGTGCAAAATATAGCACACGCACTCATCAGAACTGCTGGATGAGTTCCAACCGTCCTGCAGGCCTGAAGCAAGAAGCTGATGCTGCACTTCAGAGGAGGGAACCTTCAAAGGACAAACAGCACTCGGTGGAGAACGCTCGTCTGCCAGGATCCAGCAGCATCATTCTAATTTCCTGAAGAGGGTTTAAAATATCTGTGGGCCGCCATAGTTAGTGTGGACGGGTCCATTTAGGATCTGAAGGAAACTTTTTGTTGCAGGTGCAAAAATGATTCCGATTTCAGACCTTCGTTTTCCATCTTTTCTCTTCTTCACCATTTCTGCACATCATAACATTTTGTTTTTCATGAGGTCCAAGTTTTCATCAACGGCACCGCAGACCAAGGAATGATGGAAGGGCAGTATTCATTTTATGACGACTGTGCATGTCACTGAATTTTATGAATTGCCGAAAATATATTGCAGTGGATCTCAAGGCTCCTCGTAATGAATCCACAGTAAAATGCTTCGTAAAAGTCTTGAATGTAACATAAAACCCTGCAATAGCTTTTAACATCGTTTAAAGGGGAAGATAAATTCTTGAAGACATTTATTTTCCAGTCAAATCAAACCTGCTCCAGACATTAATCAACCTGAGGTCATCATATGCTTTCCAGTCCTGAGGTCCATTTCACTTTATCTCAGTTTTTGTTTTTTTTTATCATTGCCTCCCTCCTTGAAACCTCTGATCTCTCTGCAGCATTTCCACTCTCCTACTCACTCTCTTGTTTATCACAATCCCACCTCCTCTCTCTCCTCGGAATTCTTTCCCACACCAGCACTTTTAAGGTAGCAGCCGGTGGCTCACCAAGCCCGAGCCAAGCCCCGTGCTGCTCCAGGCTCCATGCCCGGCCAACTGTTCTGCTCTGTTTAGCGCACCTGCACTGGGATCGGCGTCTTTTCATCATCCCCACCTTGAAATCCCTGCCATGCCCATCCTCCTCTCCTCCTCCGCCTCCTCTTGTTCCTCCTCCTCCTCATACTTCTCCTCCCCCTCCTCCAGTCAGACTCTGCAGTAGCACTGCTGGTTCCACTGTCATCAGCCTAATTTTCACTCTGCCACTCGTTTGCTTCTTTTTATCTTTTTTGTTTTTTGATCTCACTGCCAAGTTTGGGACTTAACACACCTGAATGGAAATGGGAAGTTTGTGCTCATCCAAAAGAGCTGAAAACCAACATTGGCTTGAAAAGCTCGACTTCTTTGTGTTGCAAATGCAGTTCACTAAACAAAGTTTCCATTTGAGGTTGTGAACTTCACAGCTTCCTCCCTCCACGCTGACTGTATGCATGCTGTGGTATTAGCTGAAATAGGAGCTCCTCACTACCAATTAAACATGATCAAACACCACTTTGAAAGAGACATTCCAGTTTCCAGTCTGTTGCAACTCTACAATAGTGTCCATGCAGACATTGTTTTCGAGAGTGTGCACGAGAGGTGAGACACCGCTTAGTGCACGAGGGAGCCTGCAGAGATCTTAAGGATGTGGGTACACGGCTGTGATGGAGAATGGAGGTGGAGAGGAAGCTGAAGTGGAAACATTCCCAGGATGAGACTTGAGAATGAAAAGTTAACTTGTACAAGTGTGTTATGTATTTACACATAATGATTCATTTCAGTACATGCCACAAGACACACACACACACAGTTTTGACTTACGTATATGTCTGTAACAAATGATGCCCCTAGTGTTAAATACAAGGAACTGTATGTCTTTACGTCGGGTCAGAAACAAACTATCCACTGGGGAGGGGCACTGATTTCATCTGGGTTTCATCATACAGGCATGCGGAATATTCAGAGGGATGACTGCTGTCAGAGAAATAGAACCGCGACGGTAAAGAAAGACGTTGGTCCGTCAGGAACAATGTTCAGTGACATAAGAAAGGAGCCTTTTAGTTTCGCTCACACACTGGCAAACCGAAAGGGAAAAGTTCTCTTGTTTTAATTATTTATTCAGACTTGTCCAGGGTGTCACCCTGCCTTCACCCTATGACAGCTGGGATAGGCTCCAGCTGACCCCCGTGACCCTGAATGGAATTATTTATTTATTTCAACTCCAGATGAAAATGAAGTATTTGGAAGAGTTTTGCATCCTCATTGGGTAATAGAAGGAATGGATTTGTGGTTGGGTTTTCACTCATATTTAAACATTAATTTGAAGAAGAGTTATTTGAAAAATGCTAATTCAGAAATAAAAATCTATCTCGCATAATCCAACCAGAATATGCTGCTTACATAACCTGTATCAGAACGTGTAGACAAATAAAAAGGGTAGTACTAGTGTGCATGTCAAACTGCAGTTGCCAAAACATGCCATACTAAATATTTGTACTAATTCATTGCTACTACCTGTAAAATGATGCAAAAGTAAATATTTCATAAGGCCACCGAACCTTGCAAAATACTGGTTTGAGTATGATTATACTCATACAAATAATTTTATTATTTGTGTGATATTTATTATTGTCTCCCTAACAATGACGTAACTATTATAATTAACAATAACAGAATGATTCAACCCCTTAGAATGATGATGTAGCCGAACTTTGATCGTTGAAAATTGGACTGGGAAGAAAATGACTGCTCTTTTTTGTGCTGCCTTATTTGGTGGAGATGTGAGGGTGGAGCTGGGGGAGGTGGAGGAAGTGGAGGAAGTGGGGGAGATGCAGGAGGTGGGGGAGGTGGGGGAAGTGGCGGAGGTGAGGGAAGGCCGGCTCTGACAGCCAGATGAATGAGAACCAGAGCGGGAGAGCACTTTCTGAGCTCTGATCAATGGCACATGACTGCTTTTATAAAAAGAAGAAGAAGAAAAAATGTCAGACAGATGTTACCAACAGGAGATGCAGGTGACAAATGACAGTTTGTGTGTGTGAGAGGCGTCGTGGGTGGGGAGTCAAGATGAAGACGTGCAAGGATGGTGAGGGGAGGAAAGTGACGTGTGTGTGTGTGTGTGTGTGTGTGTGAGAGAGAGAGTGTGGTGGGGGTGTTAAACGAGAAGGCAGACAAGTCGATAAATGGCTGAAGACATTGAGGCGGCGCTAAATATAAAGGTTTAAGACAGTGGGATTGGGGGTGGGGTGTGTCGGGGGGGAGGGGTTGGTTCAAAAAAGTCCAGTAAACGACAGCATGACAGGCGTCCTGCTTTCCTGTGAAACAAACAGCCTGAACGGAGATGCAGTTGCATTTGTCAGCGAGGCAAAGTGGGGAAAAGTGCAGGCGACGAGCCGACGACGGTCCGGCCTCCTGCCTGGACGGCCGTCAGCGGCCCTTCGCTGTGGCCGCACTGTCGAGGCGTCGGCTTGTTTTCACTCGTGCACCTGGACGTTTGTCGTCTCCCGGTCCGCATTTCAGCAGAGCTTAAGAAAGTAGGAAAAGGATTTTAATCAAATTCGACAAGTCAAGCGCGATGAGAAGCGAGATAACAAGCGCGCCTGGACACCAAGACGGTCCCGCCCCTTGTTGCCATGGAAACAGCAGCCTGATAAAAGAGGAAGAAATGTTTTTGTTGATGCAATCAACAAGTCCTGGATGAGTTTGTTTGAGTGATCAGGCAGGAGGGTTGTTGGAGGGGTTGTTTTTTCAGCCGATCTGGTGCTTATTTAGTGTCTTAGTATGGAGGGAAAATTAAAATTGGCCTCTCATCATCGTGACTAATTCTCACCCGCTCCTCGTGCACAAGCCGAGGAGCTGGTGTTTCCAGGCTTTCAGATGGACCATTGTTATTTAGAGCGCGCCCACCACCGGCCACGACACCCACCTAGAAGCTCCCATCATCCCCTTCCCACACTGCCGCCCACCGCCCTGCCCACACCATCATATATTCACACGCTGGAAATCAGCTATGACACATTCTGGATTTTTTAAAAATGTATTTTGAATTTATTTTTCACTTGCTTTTAGATAGCGTTCTACAAAGACCTGAATAATGTCATTGTGAAGCCCTGCACACTAGGGTATGAGACAGACAGACAGACAGACAGACAGATAGGCAGATAGACAGACAGATAGATAGGCAGATAGACAGACAGATAGATACATAGATAGATATTTCCCCACCTGTAGCTGTATATTGATTTTCAGCACTGCACTGGTTCTGCACTGGGGTTCTGTCCAAGGTGCTGAACCTGCTGCCTGTCTCTCCCTTACCCACTATCAATTGTGTGTGAGGGTAAGCAGCAGTAAGAACAACTTGGTGAAAGCGGTCAGGACAGTGGCCACTGAAGGAAGGGTCTCAAGTTTCAGTTCGGTTACACAAAACTTCAGCCGCTGAGGCAACAGGTTTTACAGGCATTTCTTTTTGTATTGTGGTCTATGGGGAAAATGCATTTTTAGGCCACTGGGGGTTTTGGCTGCAGTACCTTAAGTGGCCACTGGGGTAAAACATTTGCTGTCCTGAATCAGGTTTATCATACATCCATGTGTACAACCAATGGTCACTAACCTGACAATACATCCCTTCATGCGTTGCACTTACGCTGACCCAAAGGTAGAAAAGGTGGGATGAGCCAAATGGAATTCTTCAATTGTGGGAAGACGCTTAGTATGGTACATACTTGTCACAAAAATGCATAAATATGTAAATTAATTTATATATCTACTTATTAAAAAAAAATTACCAGCTGCCGACGTGATGTTTTAATAATGCGACTGAGATGACGTCATTAACGGTGCCAAGAGTGTCTGAAAATTATTTTTTCTAGTTTGGCTAATGAGTGCACTATGAACTTGACTACATAGAAGTCCCTATATCAGGAGTAGGTAACAAGTGTGTGATGTCGGACACAGCCCGGGACTCCTTGATGAAGCCGATTGTGTTTCTATTGGCGCTAATGAAAAAGCTGTTAGGGCCTGAAAAGCCACTCAGGCTTTGCGTGCGGCCAGGAGACGTTGGAGTCCAGGCAAAGAGCAGCTGCTCTTCCTGAATCACCTCCATCAGTCCCACCGCCGCCGGGACCCTGGTCAACATATCCAGTACACTCGCCGAGTGCAGTAGTCGTGCGCGCCGCGGATTGGAAGGAAGGGTCACGCTTGTTTGTGACTCCATGCTAATTGTCATATTTACGTTTTCGAACAAAGACGTTAGCCCCAAGGTGAGCCATTTAGCGCGGCAATGAGGAGGCAGACGGCAGCAGCTGCTCTCCTGTCAGCGCAGATGAACATCGCTGCACTGATGCGTCATTATGTGTCGGCATGAGTTGAGCAGAGAGCGGCTGGATGAAAGAAAAATACTAGGCGTAACACACACAAACACACACACACTTGGCTTTTTCTCCCCATAACGTGTTAAATTAAATTAAATTGAATTTGATTCATTTTTTTTTAACATCAAATCAAAGCATTAAATACTCTATACTACTACTTTACCTCGACATCCTATTGTCAAAATGTCAATATTTTGTCTGGCCGCCATGATTTCCTGGCACTGCCTTTAGGATTAGGGCGAGAACAGTATGGTAGTAGACAAAGCAGTCTATTTACAGTCGGCAAATTGGGGAAAAAAACACATTAGAGCCCTACTACTACTACTACAATTACTACTACAACAACTACAACTACTACTGCTACTACTACAACAACTACAACTACTACTGCTACTACTACTACAACTACTACTACTACTACTACAACTACTACTACCGGTACTACTACTACTGCTACTGGCTCGTCCTCAGACAGGCCTTCCAACAAAGTCTCGAGTCATCCCTATCTTCCATGCACCTTGCAAGTTCTCCACTATTTTCCGCACCCACATCTTTCTTTAGTACGTCCACATATGTTGGTGTAGGACGCCCTTGCAAACAGTGTCCAAGCGTTGTTGCCCACAGTACCAGTTTGCTGGCAGGAAGCTCGTGGTGTCTGTGGCAGTGACCGGCCAGTCTCATTCTCCTAGGTTTTCAGACTTTCTCTGTCATGCCCCCTTTGGAGAGAGAAACATTTTCATGCCACCCCCACCCTGACTATACGGTGACAAAATAGGCTGTTTTCAACTTTATTGAAACAACATTTTAAAAAAATACCATCCGTTTTAGTCATTACTGTTGCGCAAATAACTTTTAACATTTATTTCACTTTTCTCTTAGTCTTTTATGTTGAGCAAATAAACAACAGCAAACCCCACCTCATGTTTCGCGCCTCCCCCGACCTGACTCCGCGCCCCCAGGGGGCCCGCCTCCCACTTTGAGAAACTCTGCTTTAAGAAGTTTTCCAGAAAATAATGTTAAAAGCCTGAAAACTTTGGCCGCCTGTCAGACTGCAGACAAACTCTTGTCACAACACGGCTGCAGTGTCTCCCCCTCACTCAGTCATTCTCCCGCCTTCGTCCTCACCCATCTATTACCAGACGAGACGTCTTAGACCAGCTGCCCTCCACCGCCCACCCGACCCACCACTACCCCCCCCTCTGTTCATGGCCCCCACACAAACCTCCACCCCTCCCCAAAGCACCTCATCAGGGTCTGAGTCAACGGGAGTCTGTGGGAAATTAAATTCCTCTAATTAGGCCGGCAGATTTGCTGCCTTATCCCTCCCGCCTCCCCAAACCTCAACTCATCCAGACAAATCTCTAATTAATCGCCGCGTGCCGCTGTTGACTGCACTTCAGAGGCCCGGCTCCGCAAACAGGATCCTCCAAAGGATAGAACGCTGCAACGCGCCAGCACATCAAAGCGATTGCGATTTAAGATATCTTTATGCACGTGTGCCAATATTGTGCATTAGGTCCGACCTCGGCTCACACAGCGGTGGGACGAAGCAGTGGCTCCATCCAGTCTGACATACGGAGCCGCAATTTCATTCTGAATGAATGGAAATTATACAAAAAAAAAAGGTGCCGCTTGACTTTAGAAGTTCAAGCGTAAACCAACAAGACATATCATCATGTTTTTGGGGGGCGTTGTTGTTGTTGTTGTCGGAAGATGTTCTTTGAAATGAAGCTTTCACGACAGATAAGAAATGATTCCCTTTGTTGTCTGTCTGACTGTTTTTCAAGCATTCAGTTATTTCATTAACCTTTTTAAAAACCCCTTCACTTCCACTCACTGATTATTCCTGTGTGGCTAATTTTAAGTGAACCTTAATTCGACTACCACAGTTTGAGTTGCACTGTGAGAGCAGAAAAAAATAAATATATACACTGCAGGTCACACCATGAGAACAGCTGCCGCCTCTTTTTCCTCCTTTTCATATCCACATATCACTTCAAACAAGGGGACTGGAAGCGGCATCTAAATGACCTTCATTATCAAGGTGAAAACGCACTATAATTTTACCAACAGCCAGCATTTTTTTACTGGTTCTACCATTCTTTTGTGTTGTTTGTAGTGATATGGACACTATGGTCATGCTGGGAGGAAGAGTATGTTTTTAGCGCAACAACACATTCAGCAACAGTTGTTTACATTTTCGCTTCATCCATGAGTTAAACATTTTCACACCAAACGCGTCACAGCGAGAAGGTTGCGGGTTTGATCCCAGAGCCTGTGTGGAGTTTGCACGTTCTTCCCGAGTCTGCAAAGTAGAAACTCTAATTTGTCCAAAAGCGTGAGTGCAAATGGTTGTTTGTCTCTCTATGTAGTCCTGCGATTAACTGCCGACTTGCCTTCGCTCAAAGTCTGCTGGGATTGGCCCCAACACCCCCCCAGCACTGAGTGCAGAGGAGGCTGGTTTAGAAAATGGATGGATGGATGGATGGATGGATGATTGATTGATAGACTTTAACATCCCCGTACTGAAAAACATAAAAAGTTAAATTGTCAAGATCGCCTTCCAGATGTCACCAACTACAGCCGAAGATGCATTAGTTGCTGGTTTCGTCCTCTGGTGACGTAACACAATACCTGCCCCACAACAATTTCTGCCCTGCAACAATTCCTGCACCACAACAAGCTCCACTTTGTGCTCTATACTATACACACAGCTGTGTCTGCCACTGCGAGGGACCAACACTGTGTAGGTGAAGCTGCACACGGAGCAAAGTGTGCAGCAGTGAGTGAGTGAGTAAGTGAGCAAGTGCTGTGTAGGTTGCAAATGCGAGTGAAGGGTCTCTCCACTGCGACTTCGCAAACATGGACGCTTGCGCTCACACGCGCTCACACGTGCACGCACGCACGCACACACACACACACACACACACACACACACACACACACACACACACACACACACACACACACACACACACACACTTAATTGAAGCCTTTCTGCCAGTGGGCTGCAGATGCAGATGCGTTTGCGTGGTCCAACTTCTTGGCCGTGGAAACGGAGCGGTCCCGAAGGAACGAGTCCCAGCAGCTGTTTGACCACAAGCTCCCCGAAGACCTGCGGCCATGCTGCTCATTCAGGTTTACGTGGCACAGTGACCGCAAAGTAACCTCCAATATCCACCAGGAGTGTGAAACAAAACCTCCGGAGGCATGTTGGAGTCGGGTGGGGGGGCTAGGACTTTGATTTCAGCATTTCACTAAAGTAGCAGGGCAGCACAAACTAGGGCGCATTTAAGGGCACATTGGTCACAGAAACAGAACAAAATATACAATTTGACTGAAAATACAACAAAGCTGCTTAACAACTTGTTTCAGTGGTGCACACCACTTTCGGAAGAGCTCACGAGCAACCAAAACACGGTCACGATCATTTATGTATTTCATTGAGAACAATGCAGTTCCGAATTTAGACGTACAAAAATTCCTCAACATCAACGGGTCACCAGCTTCATTCTTCTTGTCATCAAAAGTCAAAAATGAATCCCAAAACAGCAAGAGAAACAGTCACATAATTTCTTCTGTACTCCACCACTGTGCTGCACGACAAAGACCTCTACTGCTTGATGCTTGGCGAAGCCCTCAGGCACTGAGGTACAGATGGAAATCAGGAGAAACGCCAGAAGTTTGGTGAAAGTTGTAAATAAAGTACATGTAGCCGTATATACGTGTGTTCTCATTCCTGCTCCTGCGTAAAGCGCTGCAGGTGTTCCGGCCTTCACTGGATTGAATGGTTCCCCGCGCCATGTCCTCAGGGCGATGGGTCTCTCATGCAGAAACTATTGCGGCCTTCAACAATCAGGACATTTATTTTACGCTTACCCACAGTTGACTTGGCATTTGGTTTGTTTGCCTTGACGTACATCTGCTTTTTCCATCACGCTTTAATATCTTTAAACAGAGCCGGCGGTGGTGTGCCGGGGAATGACGCAGGACGCATATTGAGTTTAAAGCTCTCTAAATATACTGTCAACACATTGAGCCGCCTCCTGGGACACGACTGGAAGGATCACACAGAGAGGATGATGGGAAGGAGAGCACACTTAAACACAAGGGGATGCCAATCAGAACAGCAGGGGTGAGGGGAGACAGATTCACTCAGCATTTAGTTTGCGTTTTAGAAAAGGTGAGTGAGATGATGACGATGGGCACCAGTGGATGGGAGAGCTAATGGTGAAGTAGAAATTTTAATTCTGTCAGCATTACAACATAAATCAAGGTGGATCCACCTATTGTCGGCATTAGCATTAGCATTAGACGTCTCTCACAGTCTCCAAGCTCAAATTCCGTCATCATGTGTGACAATACTGCGGCAACCTGGTTGCACATAACGTTTTCAGTTTTAACGAAAAAGAACCATTTTGGAGTTCTAGTGCGCCTCCCTGTGTCTTAAAAATACCCAATACAAAGTGAGATTTCTTTGTGAAAACAGCCTGACTGTGTGTGTGCTCCTCCAGGATACCTGCAGTCATAATTCAACTCATCATTTCAACTTTACAGCAATTTTTTGCACTTGCTCTCAGCGAGGCGTCTTTCTTCGCGTTTGCCCGAGAAGATCCCCCGCTGTGATTTTCCAAGTAAAGCACCCACGGCGGCCACATGAAAACCTGGTCATCTGTGGATGTGGATTCTCCTGAAATCTGATAATTTTTTCCCCACTGACTAGCAGCTGCTTACTGTTTTCATGTTTGCCACGCACGACTGGATCCCACTACTGCTAAAGTGCACTTTCGTCGGGCTGCACTTGACTCCAGTGCCGCATGCAAATGTTCAGAATTGTACCCGATCAGCTTATAAACGCTACAGAATTGCCAGTCGTACTTGCCGAGCATAAAGCACAGCTGAGATTGTCACTTATTTCAAATTGCCACCCTCAAAACGTTCAGCAACTAGATATTTACACCAATCGGCGCCAACGTTTGGCACGGCGTTCAATAAAAGGCAAATGCTGTTTTTTTCTGTCCAACCCTTTGGCTTAAATCAAATCAGTGGTAACGGTGGAAAGCTGCAGAGACGAAACTAGAAAGTGTCTGTGGGTGTTTTTTGTTTAGAGGAGGGGGGGATAAAAGCTCTTTTGCTTGGAAAAGTTTCCCACAGTGTGCCTGACCACACGCAGCTGAAAGCAGAACTGTTGGCGCATCAGCTGGGATTTATTAAATGAAAGTGAAAACAAACAAAGGCAGGCTGGATTCTAAAAATGCACAAAATGGAAGGCAAACATCGAAGAACTCCGAGTGAGGAGCTGTTGGTGAACCGGTGGGCCATGAAAAACCAGCTGAGCGGCCAGATGATCAGGTCACAATATGAAGTGAGGAGACCAGCATTCTAGTGGATAAGAAGAAGAACGAGAAGAATGGCAGAAATCTGCGATGGGAATTTAGTTTTTTAGGAGGTTTTCTCACCAGGAGCAACAGAAGTGTGAACACGACTAATCTGTTTGACTGACTCGCCACAAAGGGCCGTGAAAGAGTTCCTAAGTGTCTGCAGGAGGGGTGGAAGCAATGTGGCCAAACAAGGAAGAGGGCTGCAGGGTTTCCACTGCCATTAGTGTGAAAGCCAGCGGGAAGATCTACGTTCAGCTAAAACTAAAAAAAATAAAATAAACAATAGGGAAAAAGTGGCATCTACCATCGATGGGCACGCTCGACATCAGAGAGCTTGGCTGCAAAGAACGTAAAACATTTTGCAGCTGATGATGCAAGTGTTTTGTTTTTTTTCTTCTGGTGGTGTACTGGTGGTTTGTAAAAGCAACTGGGTGCAAACTGGCACCTGCTGGTTACAGCCAGGATGTATAAAAGCAAAATCAGGCAGAAAACATAGTTACTCAAGAGGAAACAAGGAGAGGAAGGCGGAACCAAACAATCATGGCAAAAATCATGGCAAACACAGCCTGCTGGCCCTCAGCACTCAGGGGTCAGAAAAGCACAGTTTATTAAATGACTCAGTTCATCTTGAACGTTTTGTCTTTCATTTCCGATTTCATTTAAAGCAGGAATTTTGCAAACCCTTTATTTATATCTGGTCTAGTGGTTATATGTGGTATAAATTTGGTCTTTGATTGCATAAAACTTGAAAGGTCACTAGGGCTGCTGAGATTACAAGTATAAATTCTCAGAGAGCCGTGTTGAAAAGCTCATTTTGGGATTTGTGGTTGTGATAAAGCAGGAAAGCAGTTCAGCCGAAAACACAAATTTCTTTTCTTCACTCCCAACTGTCGGCAAGAGTTCTGTGTTTGTTTTTTGCTTTTTAATTCTGACAGTTTTGACATGGGAAAGCGACACATGATAAATGTGTTCCCATTACACCCAAAGAAGGGCATTTGAGGGCTGATATCAACTTCACTTTGTTTTTTGTTTTTTTGTTTGTTTGTTTTTTCGGTCCCCAGCCAGACAAATAAATCCAACCAGTTGGGAAACATTCCATCTGGTACGTCTGCTTATATTTATGCCTCCAGATTTTGTTTTGTTCCTGTGTTGCACTATATCCATTTGAAATCTCTACAGAAAGGTTGTTGTTCCCACCGATTCCCCTTCAATCATCAGCCAGGGAGACATCAAGCCATCCAATAAAAAACGAAATCTTTCTTTCCATCCGGGCAGAGCTTTTATTGCTGATTGCATCCATCAGGTTTTTCTGTCTCCACAATCAGACGTTGTTCTCTTTTACATCTTTTGACAATCCTCTGCAGATTAGGTGGCCGTTTTTCTTTGATTGGATTTATCTCTAAGATGTTTTCATTATTACTGTTTTCAAGCAACAACCAGACCAGCATCCTCTGACCGCAGTAACCCTTGGCGTCCTGATGGAGGGCAAACAAGACACGCTGGACTGTAACCAAGTCCGCTGCTGGCGTTTGAGGTGGTTTCTCCTGTGCCTTGGTTTGAAATGCAGCCTCCTGGACCACCAAACAACTACTTGTGGCGCAGATACTCACTGTTACCCCCACCGCACCTCCCCTGCTCCCCAGCACAGTGTTGGAGGAGAGACGTCCTCTTCCAGCTTCCAGCTTCAGGTGGAGCCGTGGCTGTGTTCCACATCTGACAAAGAGGAAACATCTTCTGCCCTGGGCGGCATGTAATCAGTGAGTGAAGAAAAAGCAGCTGCCAGCCCAATTCTCTTTTAATTTGTTTGTCTCCGTCTTGTTGTCTTGTTCAGTCTCCTCCCAACACTGTTGTGGTTTTACTTTTTTTTTTTTTAAATCCTATTGTTTTCCCATTTTTTTGTTTTTTTCTCAACCAAAACACAAGCTTCCAAATCTTCACAACAGTGAATTGTTAGAAAAGAACTGATACTCACATACAATACAAGAATCAACAAGCAATTCAGTGCATGACTGCACAAAATGTCCCCAGCAGCAAATTAAAAGACAAAGGTTGAAGACAGGAAGTAGCGTAACACGACCGAGACAGCAGGAAATCAGACGCAAAGATAAGAAAGACGTAGACCATGTTATAATATCTTATCATGTGATTTCCCTCTTTAAACTAAAAAAGATCTGCTGATGTTCTTTTCAAACAATTGAAAATCTTGACATTTGCGCCATGCTTGGTTTAATGCTATGTAAACAACATAATCTGTGTGGGTTTTCCCCAAATTGTAGCATTTTACAACACAGACACTGACAAGCTGCATCAGGTGTGAATGGGCTTACGTCATATGGGACACGCCAAATGTGCAGCAGCTGATGAAAACACAGGAAATGGAACAGGGGAAGGTAAAAGTGAGGAAAATGCAGCAGAGTATTAGGGGAATGGACTCTAATTGGTCAACAGAACACAAGTGACGTGTTCAAAAACAACATGACAATCATGCACTGGTTTCTGTTGCTTAGTCCCAGAAGGACAGGTGAAATAAATCCAATGGATTTAAAGGGACAGTCCGTCCAATATTTCCAATTTCTCCGATACAAGCCCTTCCACAACACTCCCACAACACCATTTGTGCGCACGAGGAAACAGCATTGCACGCTTGATGCATCTGCGCACGCTTGTGCACAGATGCATCTCCTCCCAGCAAACGCTTCCAGCCCTGCGAGGGAAAGCCGTGCGTGGGCAGAGTGGGAATCTCCAGTGCCGAGACATTTAACAGCTCAGCACGTGGTCTCTCGTGGCTCTGAATCACCAGGATTCCACCCATGACTCAGCACTTTGGAAACTTCTGCCATCTACGTGTTTTTCTTCATTTACATTTTTCCTTCCCCAAAGACAAACCTGTCACTCTATGGCTAGTGGGGGAAAAAAGATGAAGCCTCGGTTTCCGGCCCGTTTCTAGCTTTGTGGGGACCCTAGACAAAATGCTGTTTGGGGGCCTCTAGTTTGTCAAACTGTGATGAAGAGACTCCAATCCCTTTAGATGGTCTACTAAGATGCCACAATCGATTACACTTCATGAGCAAAACAGGCAACAGGTAAAATCAAACATCTTAACTTCAGCCACTCAGGCAAGTTAAACTGATAAGAAAAACACGATAATACAAGGAAAAGAATCCTCTATATCAGGCATGCCCAAAGTCCGGCCCGTGGGCCAAATCCGGCCCGCCAACTGATTTTAAGTGGCCCGCGGCTTTACTCGGAATTCTTCAAAAACGATTGCGATCTCCACCGCTGGTCTCCACTGCCGCGCCCCCCGCCCCCGTCAACGATCGCGATCTTCACCGCTGGATCTTCGCGGTGTTGGCCCACAGGTCTTTTCAGATTACCTTTTTTGGCCCCCAATGAAAAAAGTTTGGGCACCCCTGCTCTATATGTCAATACAAAGCTGTTTGCTTTAAATAAGAAAATCCAACAAACCAACAAGTGCAACAATAAAAACAAACCAACACTTAAAATGATTCTTAATTACCCTAGTCTGACACTTATCTGCATAACACCAAATAATAACAAACATTATTCACCTGGACAGAAGCAGGTTCTGAGGAACGTGATGGTCCTGGAGCTTCCTGGTCAGGATGTTCGGGAGATCCCTCTGGCTCAATGTCTGGAGCTCCAAAATATTTTAGAATTGCTCCTGCAAAGACAAAGCTCATTAGATCATCGAGCAAAAATAGATCATGAGTGCATTTTCCTATTTTATTATTACAGAAATGTTGCAGTAACACAGGAAAATTAAAATTAATTTGTTTTTATATTAAACATTGTGATTGCAGTGTCCCTTTAAAGCTTTTACCCAATTACAAAATTGTCACTTTAAAGTTTGTTTTTTTGCAGTAGTTTACACACTGTACTAGTTAAAGTAATAAAACTAAGATAAATGATCCACTGCCACAATAGTAACACCATGCCTAATAAAATATTTCCATAAAATATTTATTTGAATAATTAAACAGTAGCACACTTCTAATTAGGGGGCTATAAAATACACACGAATCTTAGTAAATAAATCCTAAGTAAGGCTAAAATAACATTATGTGTCAAATATGTGAGAGACAACTTCCACTGAACAATGACTGAGCACTGACTACAACAACATGCCCTCCCTCCCTGTTAGAATCTGAATAAACGGGCCTGGAGTCCGTCATTCCCATGGCTGGACAGGCCAACTTGGCAGGACATGGCCAATTTTCATAAAACAAACAAAAAAAAAGCTGAGTTCATGATGAACAAATATTAGCTTGCCAGCTAACATTTATCCGACGCTAGCTAGCTGGACAAATTTAAAAAAAAAAAAAAAAAAGGGGGCGGCGTTTCACCTACACCTCTCCAGCCCACATCACCAACAAATAACTTACCTTTATCCTTTGCACGTTTTTCTTCATTAGTTTTCTTTTTCTTCCGTTTTCCTGCACCGCTGGGATAACTCCCTTTTGATGCATTATGGTGTTTGTTTATAATCCTCTCGCGAATGGTTGCTGTCAAGCATTCCCATCACACCGGACCGCTACGTCACTAACTGTGTGACAGTGCGGTGCAACGACCTAATAATGCCAAAAACACCAGCCACAGCTTATTATTGCAGCTTATTTCATTGATAGCCAACGTCTGTTTTTAAACATTTAAGGGGTGTAACAAACACATGAGACAACTACAGATTAAAAAAAAAAAAAAAAAAACTGACATTTTAATTCTCCTCAGAAGAGGCTGAACATGCAGTTTTGGGGCCACCAGGGGGTTTTGGGGCCCCCTGGTGGCTTGGGGGGCCTAGGCATTCGCCTAATTCGCCCATAACAAGAAACGGCTCTGCTCGGTTTGTGTGACCGACGCACCTTTGCATAGCAGACTTAGCATTCAGTGATGGTTGATGTGATGTGTGGGAGAGGAGTGTAAATCACAGCAGATGCTGGCTGCCTCCGAGCTGCTCTCGCCCGTGAATCCTGGAGGCATTCTGACTGCTGAGCTCTTGATACATGAATTTCAGAGGAGGCTGACGCATTTACTTTTTTCTGCAAGTTCAGACCAGCGAAGATATGCGCCGCAAAGAAAAAAAAAATAATTAAAGCCTGGCGTGGAATTTAATCTACCAGGCATGAATTGGTCGATCAAGTTTTTGTCTTGTGCATTAAAACAATTTGAAGGTTACATTTTTCGTAGTTAAAATGGAATAAGAATATGCAATATGTAGTGAAATCATGTGACCAAAACATTAGAGCATTACAGTGTGAAATAAAGATAATTGTCACACAAATAATAAACAGGAAATACGAGTGAAAGACAACCAATATTTTCTTTAAAAAAAAAAAAAATCACTTAAGGTTTCTATGTTAAAGATATTTCTGAAAAGTATTTTCCAGAGCAGAACAAATAGTATTTTTTTCAGAGTACTTTTGAAGCTGATATTGCAAATGCATACATTTTTAAACCATTTGTATATTCATACTCAAATTGAAACTTTCAAAAACTTTAAAATCTAATTAAAACTTGTAACTAATAGATATTTCCAGTATTGTTGTCAATTCTCTATGGTAAATGTGACTGATTATCTGGGAGGAAAACAATGTTTTGATTGTTGCTCAACGTCATATTTCAGTCTCAACTTCTAGGCTCTTCTTCTGCTTGTGTGCTCAAGACAATAATGCCATTTAGTCTAGTCAGTAATGGAAGTCAATTTAATTTAATTTAATTTATTTAATACTATTTAATTTAATAAAAGCAAGACAAAGTTTCTCCCCATCATATTTTTTTGTTTTTGTTTTTTTGTTTTTAATGTGTGTCACTGCGTCTGTCTGTCTTTGTCACAGCGCAGTCATTGTGTCCCAGCGCTAAAACGCGAGACACAGCTGCTAATAACAGCTTCCACAATGGCTCCGTTCCAATCAAGTGTGACAATGGTCCAAATATACAAATATATATATATATATATATATATATATATATATATATATGTGTGTGTATATATATATATATATATATATATATATATATATATATATATATATATATATATATATATATATATATATATATATATATATATATATATATATATATATTATATATTATTTATTTATTTTTTTGAAAGTGCGGGCTAATCCCATTCTGGTATTTGTGCATTCTGATGAGAAGGTGACAAGGACGAGGGATCGGCCGACGGCTGAGCATCAGTTACGATACTCCATTCACTCCAGGGAGTTGCCTGCAGTTTGTCGGTGACAAACTGCAGGCAAAGTGTGCTTGTTGCACTCTGGGCAATTTCCAGCACAGCATGTTTGAGACAAAAAGGGACAAATGACTCAAGCCAATTCATTCAGCTAATGGCTTTAAAAGAAGTTTCAGAGAAATAAGCTTGTGACTCTCAAAGTTCGCGAACAACTTCACATTTCACCACTTCTCACTGCTGCTACTCACACTGGAACTGAAATAGCAAGTAAACACAGTGTGAGTCAGGGAACACTTTAAGAACAAAGATTTTGTGCATTTAAAGATAATGTGGAACACATTTATAATAACAGGCTGTAAATAATAACCTGGTGCACCACAAGGCTGGTTACTCAAACCCTCTGGATTCATCTAGTAAGCGTGTTTGGAAAGACGAGGCAAAGCTTGAGATGTGACTGGAAAGTAATTCTGTTTCTCGTGTTCTTGTGGACTAAACTTTAGTAGTGAAGCATGCAAATTTCAATTTGACCATTGAAGAAAAAAGAAAAGTCCACTAAGAAGTCCACTTCTGGTGAAAACTGTCGCTGCAGCCGAATCCAAGATAGTCTCTTTAGCAGCAGCCATTATTTAAAGATTTTTCTTGCTCTTCTTCTGTGGTTTCTCAGAGCAGGTTGGCGCTTTCCCACTGCCATCCTCCTCATGTGTTGTTCAGCTGATTACTTATTGAATCCAAGTGGTTATGAGAGACTCATCTTGTGTCAAGGTTGCTTATGGGCCAATTCCAATTCCTCCCTTAACCCTCAATCTCAACCCTCGCCCTTAACCCTCAATCTTTGGCCCTCAATCTTGGCCCTCAAAAATAAGTGTAAGGGCTATCTTGTGACTTAGAAATGGGACACCCCTTAAGTGCAGTTACGTCTTCAGACGTTGGGGGGCGGCCTTACGCCAAAGCTACGTCCAGTCTGTCAAGTAGACGAAGACGACGAAGAAGAAGAAGTCCTCCGTCGCTACACAACGAGGTCTACAAGTAACGTGAAGCTGGGACTGCCGGTCCGGCTGACAAACATCGTAAAGTAAAAAAAAAAAAAATGTTACGCGACAACGATGTCAATAATCCATAAAAAAGTCTTAAACTAAGACAATAAAATGGTTTCTTAATATTTATATATTTATTAACTAAGAAAATACTTCCATTTGTAGCTCGCTTTTTTCAACGCCATTTTTCGAAGATGTCTTGGCGAAAATACACAATGCCTTCTGGGTAGCCCTTACTCCCTAGGGTGGTGCCGGAGAATCTCAATATTGAGGGCGATACAGCCCTTAAAATTGTCCCTCAACTTGACGTTCTGAGAATCGGGACAGCACTTGCACTTCGCGGGAGCGCGCATTTTTGAGATTGAGGGTTGAGATTGAAGGTTAAGGGAGGAATTGGAATTCACCCTAAATGTTGCATTCAAGCCTCAGTAAAATGTGTTCAAAATAATATATAATATTACATATGTTGTTTTTATGAAAGAAAAACAGGACCTTTGATTTCAATATAGAACAGTATTATTGAAGGCAGATTATTCTGAAAATATAACCTTAAATGCCTATTAATGTTAAAGCAACTCAGAGTGAGCTTCTTCCTATACAGGAGACAAAATCCCTCCTTGTAGAAGACACCAACCGGCGCTGAGGGCCGTCATTTCATATTCAACACATTCATAAGGAGCACCTGTCTGACAGTCGCTTGCATGTCCTTTGCTTAAGTTGCGTGTGCGCGAAAAACGGACGAGATGAAAATCAACCTTCACGTTCCCCACTGCTCGTCCCCCGCCCAACCGCCTAATTTTTTTCTCGCTCCTCCACGTCGCAGTGCAGAACAAATGAGGTTGACCTTCGGTGGACGCCGCGTCCGCTGACAGCTTTGCATTCAGTCTCATCCGTACGCCTCATTTGCCTTTTGTGTAAGAAGGAGGGGGTAGGACTGTGTGTCCTCTCGGTGCGTTGTCTCAATCTCTTGTCGTCTCGTTTGTCCTCACTATTCGTTTCCTCTTACTTTTCATCTCTTTTTCGGCCCCGCATTCATCAGTGTGTTGGAGGTGACGACGGGGGCCGGTGATAAACGGACCGTGTCTGAGGTCAGTGACTTGTGTCTCTGCGCTAATCGCCGCGCTGTCGCTGCAAGAAAGGTCCAGGAGAGCCCGTCTGAGAATAACACGTCAGGTGCATAATCAATAAAGGTTACATCACGTAAAGAAAAAGAAATATATGTAATATATAAACATGTTTAGATGAGAAATACTTGAGGCTCTTCAGAGAGGCCGTGACACGAACGGAAACACGGGAAACAAATGGGTGAAATGAGCAGCCTGGTGTGTGAGTCACCCATTGATTCCCTTCTAAGAGAGCTGGACCTCCTCAGGGAACTAAAACAGCATGAGTCACTTTGGGAGTATTTTAGAATGTCATGTTCGCGCCTCATCTGAGAGGACCAAGCTGCTGCCATTTCTTTGTCTCATTGATAATTGATTGTTTTTGAGAGACGTGGATAATGAGCTTGTGACTCGACAATTGACTTCCACTTCTGTCGTAACTGGCTGGGGCATTTGTTCAAGCTGCAAAAATTTGGGATACTTTGTTAAAAAAAATAAAAAATAAAAAAATAAATAAATAAATCTATTTTTGCAGTGCAACATTTGCATGGTGGCAAAATACAAAATTGTGGATTTCTTTGCACAAGTGCAGCGATTGCAGCGGTTATCACCGTGACCTCACAGAGGGTCGAAGGGTCGCCTCCCACCCAGGTGACGTGGACCTTGCGCGTTGTGTGTCTGCGTTAGTTTCCTCCAGGTCCTCCAGCTTCCTCCCACACTACAAACACATTTTGCTCAATTGATGACTCTGAATGGTGCGGGGGTGTGAGTGAGGCTGCTCGTTTGTCTCCCTCCGTGTGATGTAGTGCTGCCTCGTCCGGCCCACCTTTAGCCCAAGACTGCTGGGCCAGACCTCTGCGCCCCCACCCACCCTGAGTGAAGGATAAAGGGTGAAAGGGGAAAAAAATAGACAGATAAAATAAAGCGCGTCCAGTGTGTAAAGCCTGTAACTGCAGCTTGTTTCCTGCTTTGTGGACGACACCAGCGGCCTCCATGATCATTATTACCAACTGTCTTCCCTCCGGCAGCCCTTCCCACTATTAAGGGTCAATGGTACTGGCACAGAAACACCACTTCCCATGACTAAGTGTCCAATTACAATCCCATCCCATCTTCCTCCCACACTAACTCTCAGAGAGGGCACAGGCTCTTACGGTCTCTGGGCGGACTGAAGCCACTCCCACAATCATGGCCAACGGCAGTTTTGTGTGTTTTGCACTCAGGACGGTCACTTTAAGAAAGTGTGGTGTGGATTTTTCTGTTTTGTTTTGTTTTGTTTTTTCCCCCTGCTGTCTCAGACTCAATAATCAGTGTGATAAACTGCTCCAGGGCTGAAGCACATGGTTCAAAGGGCCAGACTGGAGACATTGCTGAGGTCATGATTCTTCCTTTTTTTGCTCTATTTTTAAATAATTTGTTCTCTCATCTTGTTCTGCCAATTGAAAAGAGAATCAGATTTATGCCCTGAAAAGGTAGAATTTAAAACGAAAACAGAACAGAAGAATTTTGGCAGCAACAGCTTGATTCAACTAGGTGGCATTTTTAATCTGCATGAGGCTCAGCGAGTGTAAATTACGTGCTCCGAAAACAAGGATTCCAGGGGGGAAAGAAAAAGTTTGGCTTCCTCTGCAAACCACAAAGAAAAAGAAAGTCTTCATTTTCAGTCTCTGCCCCAAGTAATAAGGGTCATTCCTTTGTTAAAAAAAAAAAAAAAAAAAAAAAAAAGAATGCAGCCTGGAGGAGGGAGGACTGTGGACTGGACAGAAATTGAGACAATTTAGACAAGTTCGCAGCTCTGGAAATCTTCCCTTTGTGATGTCACAAAGAGCATGGGTAGCTCTCCAGGGTTAGTGAAAGCACTCACATCCAGACCTGCAAGATGACACTAACTGCCTTATTTTTTTGTGTCCTTCAGACTGGAGGAAGATCCAACAAAGACTCAAAACTTTAGCCAGAAGATAAAACCCATTTTGCAGAAGGCTGTAAACACAAGGATAAATTTAAGTTGTTGATTTTTTTTTTGGACAAAGCAAGATTTTCACTAGAGTCCAAGATGAAACGACACAATGATTATTCCAGAATAGGAAGGAAGATAAAACACTGAAATAATTCAACAGCAAAAAATAGCCACAGGGGAGAAACACAACCCCACTGACTGGCTGGTTACACGCAATTTGAAGTGTTCATATTGGAAAAAAAGGAATCAAAACAGCATTAAAAAGGAGCATCAAGCTGTGGCGTCTCTGTCGAGATGGAGAAAGACGGAGGAGAGACGTCGTGACGGAGCGCCGCCTGCTTGTTTTGACGCTCCTATCGGCTCGTCTCTCACCTAATTAAGTCGACGTGTGTTGCTGGTGTTTATAAACAGCTTTGAGATAAATCGCACAGCTTAGTCCCCAAGTTCCATCCACTGGCTGCTTATTAACCAACATAATCCACCACAATTTAACACAGGATTTTCTTTCACATGTAAGACGAGAACTGGGAGCTGAGGCGACTCAACTTCTGATCTAAAAAAAAAGACCACGACTCAGCAATTATTTTGTGAGCCATGCCACTGAAAACAGGGCGAGGAAAAGTAAAAAGTCTGGGACCAGCAGTGTTGGATGGCTCTCATTAATATCTGGAACTATGAATGGAAAATATTCATTCCGGAAACTTCATTCACTAAAAACTTTCCCCTCATGCACGAGAAAGGACATTGGCCGTTCGATAAAGGCACAATTTGTTAAACTGCCTTTTTATTTTTTTTATTACTGCCACTTCTCTCACAGTCCATCTGCACTTTAATTGTTGGAGCAAGTACCCAAAACATTTTGCCCTACATCCTACTTTGCCTTACTGTGCATGTGACTACATTCTAATTTTCTTTTTCACATTTCAAAGTCACAAGTGGAGGAGACCAAGATACTTTTTCAAATACTATTAGGTGTGTCCGTGTGCGTGTGTGTGTGTATGTGTGGGTGCACAGCAATATTAACTTTGAAACAGCAAAGACGTGCACGTGAAGACCTCCAAGCTGAGATGATTCTCAGTCCATTGGACTGTCAGAGGCATCAAATGGAGAGAAGTCATCAGCACAGCAAATAAACCTGCCGAAAAGTGGAACATAAAATTGCATAAGGGAAGCAAAGTCATCAGGCAATTGTGTTTCATCGCCGAGCTTTGTGCAATTCTGTAACTGAAAAAACCTGGCAGTGTGGCAGAAGATGGAGGGGAGAAAAAAATGCTGGTTCTCCAATAAACGCAGACAGCAGGTGACCGACTGAGTAAATACAGGAAGGAAGTGCAGGAAGTTGTGAGGAAGTTGTGTCTCCGAGGGGAAGAGGTGGTGGAGGGAGTGGAAGAGGACAGAAGGCAGCCAGCGGAGGATAAAGGTGGAGAGATAATTGGGAGATGAGAAGCGGTCGGAGACGGGGAGGGACAGCAGGAAGACGGGTGAGGAGGGAGGGAACGACGGAGGAGGGGGAAGTGATGAAAGCGAGGAGAGGAGGTAAGGAGGAGCGTGATTAAGGAAGTGCTGCGGTGGAGGTGTGAGGAGGAGGAGGTGGAGGAGAAGGAGGAGCGTCCGCAGGGACTGCACTCCACTCAACTCACTCAGCTGCCGCCAGCTGGAGGAGCCTCTCGCTGCAATAACAAGGGAGGAAAGAAATAAATAAAGAGGCGCTCACAGCCTTGTTTTCAGACAAAAATCAAACCTTGTCAGTGGAGGAAGGGGGAACACTTCAAGTCACTCTTTAAAAGTTTCTCACAATCCACCAGATGTTGCACTGAGGGAAAAATCAAACTTTTCCCAGCATTGTCGTCAGCACAAGGTCACGTTTCTCCTCTGAAGCTGCAAAATTTAAAGCACCACATTCCACACAAAGGCAGAACTTCATTTAAATCCTGGACTCCATTGTGGCAGCTCTGCAGGATAAAGTATATGAATAAATATTAGTAAAACAAAATGACAGAACACCTGATAGGTCCAAAGAAAACAGCCTGGTTAGCCCTGTGTTCACAGCCTGCAGTAAAAAGCCTTGTCTGACTGGTCAGGTTCAGCTTCCTGACCAGGGGGCTGTTGTTGCGTCTGACCAGGGAGATGCACCAAGGCTCCTTCTGACATCACGCGAAACAAAGAAGGGGCGAAGGACGGAAGGACGCCGAGGCTGGAGACACGTGTAGTTGAAAAAACACCCAAACTTCAAGAAAAATAACCAACAACAAACAACTCCACTCGCTTGGTCCACTGCTGACACTGCTCTTTATTTCCTTTATGCAGCATTTTATCACAACTTCAGGGGGGATTCAACCTCCCCTGCTGGGACGGCGACTCCTCCGTCTCTGAGGAAACATCTGCTGCTGCTGCTGCTGCTGTTCTCCTCACATGCACGATTCCAAATCAAATGCTAATTTCTTTAATCTATGAGGGAGCCGCTTCCCCAACAGGCCGTCCGTCAGCGCTCCTTATCTCAGCGGCAAACATGCATCTTCACGCCGAGGCGGCTTTGTGCTCGGTGCAGATTGGACCGTTTATGCAGTGACCTTGCTTCAACCAGGCCTAGTACCCTTGACGTCCATCACAAAGGGCGGGAGATCATCAGCAAACAGAGGCCGGGATAGAAAAGAGCGTGCGTCCCTTCGAGGAGGACGAGGAGGACGAGGAGGGTTACCTCCACATTATGCAGCACCCATTGAGCATCTAGCAGTGGTGTCACTTCCCATTATGCCTCTGTAACTCACATGATGCATAAGCATGCATCAGGATGCCTCGCCGAGACACAGCAGCACATATGAAGCCGTGACGTCGCAGTGGGAATATAAATGGAAATATATATTTTCTGGTGAATTTTCTGGCCTTTTTTTTAGAAAGATTAAAAGTCCATGAATTAAGAATCGACAATAGAAAGATTTATTATGAAGCGTGTTTCACGTCAAAGGTCATTCTGTCAACTGTTTTTACAGGTTTAGTTTTCTATTGCAATCTGTGGAGGAAAATTGCTTTTTGGACACCATAGGATTTTTGGTTGCAGTACCCTGGAGTGAGAAAAATCCCCACACCACCACATTGCCAGTCTGCTACCCAGTTCTCATAACACATTCATGTATCAGGAGCCGTCTTCACCTGCCCGCCGCCAGAATTACAAACAGATTCAGTTAAAGAGGAATCATAACAAAATGACGCAGTCATCCACTTACAATTGGGTGTCAAGCGGAAGTACAGCCATTCTTTATTCATCCCTATACATCATTCAATGTATTTCCTGTAGAAGTCAACTCTGACAGATGAGCCACCAGATACCACATCCTTCTCATGCCAGCTGTGAGGAAAAGAAAAGAACTCAGCCACCCCCTGAGCGGCGCCGTGTCTGTCTCAGACACACACCTGGCAACCTCCTAACCAGTGGAGCTGCTCACTGTGAAGGTTCTATCAGGTTCAGCAGGGGAAGCCACGGAGGAGCAGGAGATGAGGGTGGAGTCGACCAGGGAGGCAGGAGCAGAAGTGAAAAAAAATATCTGGCTCAAAACCAGTGGAAAACTGTGACTTTTCTAATTCCGGTGAGTTCAGGGCAAAATGTGATGGTGAGACCTCAGTGGTGGAAACACACACACACACACACACACACACACACACACACACACACACACACACTGTCACAGTCCAACTTTGCCAGTTTCAATGTCTTTCAACGTCTTTGTCTTCAGCTGGAGGACCTTCCTTAAAATAAAAGCGAAAACTTGTTTCTTGCCGCAGTGCTGGACTTGGTTGGAACGAGGTCCTTGTCATTTGTCTTTGTTAGAAAGAAGAAGGGAAATCTTAAAGTGTCTTCTATTAATTTTCCATGCAATATTAGTTCAGTTTTTTTTTTTTTTTTTAACTAATTGTTTTTAATCAATGTGAAGGACGGGCCATAATTCTCAGGCAGTCTTCCTCAACGGCTGAAACCGGGTGTTTGGCCTGCATGCACACCCAAGTGTGTGTGTGTGTGTGTGTGTGTGTGTGTGTGTCTCTGTGCTGTGTGTACAATTACCCAAACCAACCATCCAATCCTAAATGGGCTTGTAACTAATTTTCTGGTCGGTGGACAATGAGCACGTTGTACAGTGTCTCCATTCTTCGTCTCAGCGACCCGATTCCAAAACCCAGCACGGCGAAACTGTCTCTCGTCCCTCTGACGGGAGAAGAAGCTCAACTAACCACTGCAGTGAACGTCAAGACGTGAAGACACCTGGAGAGCAGAACGGATGCAACCCCACAATCAGACGGTGCAACCGCCTTTGTGTGTGTGTGTGTGTGTGTGTGTGCGCGCGTCACATTCATATGCGGAACAAAATGCCAGTGTTGATGACTTCTCACCATGCAGCCCGGGCTCGCTTTAGCGCACACCTGCCATTGTATTCAAATTACCTTGAAGTAACCTTACAACATCATGCATAAATAGAATATTTTAAAGTGACATGCAATACTGTGCGGAAATCTTACTGTGGCGGCCGGTGTTTACCCGAAGACCTTCTCTCCATCCGAGGCGACGAGCAATGATTACACAGACACCGAGTTGTTGTCATGTGCACTTTATTATTTACCCCTCGCACCCTTTTCGCTCAACGTAAGGCCCGACTGAGCAACTGAAGGCAAAAACACTTGAGTAAATGAGAAGTCGCTGCAAGAAAAACACTTTGGCTACATGTTGATGAAACAGGAACAGCTTCCATTGTTTTACTTCCACAGTGACAGTTGGCCAGAAAGTACAGAAACATTCCACGTTAACATGAGGCTCTTTATCAGAGGACACAAAGTCATTTAGAACAATATTTACCCTCATTCCTTAGTCACTGAAACCAGAATATACAAAAGAGTGAACCTGCTTGACCTCCAGGCAGTACAGGCAACAATTGCTGCTTTTTCTGTAGCTAGCATTATTCAATAATAAACAAGGCTAGCTGTGTCCAAAATAGCAGACTACTGTTAGCATACTGATGCTGCATTGAAGTGTATTACATTTCAGTGTGTGTGTATGTGTGCGCGAGCACATGGGCAGCGTTGCCAATTTATTCAACCACTTCAACTTCTCCTTCTTTTTGTGCTTTTTTGCCTGCTTAAAATGTTCTGTTGTAGCCACAAACAGGCTAGCTAGCTGGCGACTGTAAAGTTCCACAATCAACTTCTCTTCACATGCTTCCCGGTGTGAACGCACTGCTTGCACTCAAGCACGGCACAGAAGCGTGACATTTGGGACACACTAGTCAAGTTGTATGCATGTTTTTACAGCACCAGGAAGAGTGAGACGCTCCAGAGCTTCACGCCACAGAGGGAACTTAACTTTTACTGCAGTTAAGCAACAGCTGAACCTCAATGTAAAACATGAAAAACAGCTCGCACTAGGTTTAGGTCCTTTTCTTTTGCAGCCTTTATTCACTGTATACTTTAATTCGTAAATTAGCATAAAAAGAAACAGACAAGCTTGTCTTTTTTCTTTTAAGATGACCAACTACAACTGTCCCTGGCAGTAAAAGTGTGTGTATAAGAGAACTAAATAGAAATACCATTAGCTCCCAGCATGTTGACTAGTGTTGGAATCTCATTAAGAAGCTTTTAGTTGACAGCCCAACAACACCCCAGTGTTTACCGAGACCCGGGTCACGTCTGTGTCAGAGGTCTTGGAACTTAATTAAAACCTGCAAGCATTGTTTTCTTCTAACTTCCCTGTTTTGTTATGGCGTTTTTGCCCCAAAAGCTGCACTGCAGACAGTGTGTCTGCTGCCAAACAGCCAATAAAGATGACCGATTCCAGCTTCAGTAGTCCTGCCACATTCAAACCTCATTGAAACGTAGTTTGCAACTACTCTTGGGAAAGCATACATATACATGAGCTTCTGTTTCTCTCTCTCTCTTTCACGCACACACACACACACACACGCGCACACACGCACGCATACAGTTTGCACTCTATCAAGGAGCTTTTCTTCAAGTTAGTTGCTGTTTAAACATTAAGGTGCAACGTGAAGTTGCATTAAGTCCTACTAAGACTTTTTTTGTAATGTTCACATGGCCAAAGTGATGGAGAAAAAAACTGGGAGTGGTCACAAAATGGTAACGATGTATTAATTTGTTTACACGCGAGAATCAGAAACAACTTTTTGTGTACAAATTGGGTTGTCGTTAAAAACCTGATGGTGAAACATGGATGAGCGCAGCCTGGGCGTGTTAGCAATGTTATTCACTTAAAGGAAGATTTTCCAACATTTTAAGGGATAAATGGACACAAATCACACCACAGCTGGTGAAAGCGGTGAGATGAAGTGGGGACGTCAGAAAACAGGGATTAACATCAGCGCTCATGTTGATCCGTTCTCCTAATCGTGCACGCTGGGCCTCTGAAATGCGGATGCCAGGCGTTCCAAGTTGATCTGCTCCGATAACAGTGATGAAATCTTATCTCTCATTAGAGCCCGTCAAAACGTGTGTGAAGCGGCAGGTTCTGACGAGCGTCTCGGCTGATGAGACCCACATTCTAATCTGCGGCTGCAGCTGCTTCCTCCGTCAGCATGGCAAAATGTTTGTGGAATTGCACGGTTAATGAGCCCGACTGGCAGACAACGGCCACAACAACTCTCGCCATTTATTTCAAGCTAAATAAACACCATGTGAGTCCCTCTGGCAAGGGGTCGCGAGGGTTAATGGGCATTTCAGATGAGGAAAGTCCCAAGATTGAGCTTTTAAGGTTCCCTCAAGACACCTTTAAGATGTAAATAAAAGCAGTCCGTCCTGGCTCTACGAGCGCCAGTGGTTTTCAGTGGCCGCGGTGCACTTGTATGGAAGGCGGTTTCACCCACAGGACTAGGAAAGCTCATTCCGATATCAGAAATAGCGATGGTAGGTCAACCAAAAGCCTCACTGTCAGATTTCACGCGGCGTGACTCACCACAGTGCAGCGTAAACATTCAGCAGGTGGAACGAAATGAACATACATTTTCTCGGGCATGTTTTTTTTCTTCCCTCTTACACTTGCAACGGGTTCAAAGAGTCACGCCAACGCTGTTGATGTGAGGCATGAATGAAGGAGCGTTTTGAGATGGAGGGAGGAAGGAGGACCAAACACAACACTGACAGAGGGGATGAGGAAGTGGATTACAGCCAAATGATTTTAATTTTATCACTGGAGTGTAACATCGTCCTTGATCATTGCATTGGATTAAAAAAACCAAAAGTACATATATTCTAATACTTGCTGAATCCCTAATGAGAGATGAGTCACTTGTTCTGCAGATAATCTGCTACAGCCACTGTAATAATAAAAAAAAGGAATCATTCATTTCCTGGAGGTCTGTGTCAGAAACTGTAAACCACTGACTAAAATTTTAAGGTCCCACATTATGCAAAATGTGTTCTGTCAATTTAGCCAGAAGTGAGAAAATTCTAACATTATTTACTTAATTTGTGTGCAAGCTGAAAACACTCAAATCTGAGAAAAATAACCCCTTCTGATGTCACAGAGGGCACCAGCAACAGCCCGAGCCAGGTGTCTGCTCTGCCTAGTGAGGTTACCCAGTGGCTAATTCATTCCAAATGCTAATTTTTCGAGCACAAAGCTAAAATAAAGCATTTTTTTTAGCAGGAAGCCACAAACAGGCGGCTATATACGGATTTTCAAGTATTTATTTTGTTTTGTTAGTTTGTTCAATTATTATTGGAGGTCGCTTCACTGGATTACGAGATATATAATTCCAATGTGAAAATGGCCATAAACCGGGACCTTTAATGGCACTGACATGCCGTCATATCACATAGAAAGCAGGTCTTCGCCCCAACAGAAAACTTATTTCACCCAACTCACCCAAATAGTGACACCTTAGCCAGAGCACAAAAGCAGCTTTAAAACACTATAGGCACTGTGACCGTGTTACAATGTCACCCTTAGACTTAGCAGGGCCAGCGGTGTGGGGGGGGAAAAAAAGAAAAAAAAAGACGCTCATCTCCATTTATTTCATTGTGTGAGATTAGCCGTCCGCAGCTTCATGTGCAGTTTGCAGAGTCGTTTGGTGTCTGAGCGACGCATGATTGGGCCCATCGACGCGCAGCCTCCGGGGAGTCATTTATCCTGCACTTACTCAGTCAGTGAACAGGAACATTTACATATCTCCCATGATTCCTGCGCATCCATCTGCCCTCCTTAACGGAGGCTCTTCATCTCCGAGGCTTCAGAGGTCCTTCAGATCTTTGCTCAGGCAACCGGCATGGACAACCAAACTCCCGCCGCCGCAGCCGCAGCCGCAGCCGCAGTCGCAGCCACAGCCGCAGCTGGTTACAATGAGGGAGGCTGTGTGGTTCAATGGCTTGGTGGAGGTCAAAGGTCGCCGCTCTGGGGTTCAGGTCTGGCTTCCTGGTTGCGGTTGCGGCCCAGTCTGGGGAAGCGGGACGTGGTCTTGGATCGAGGCGTCTTGGCTCCACCGTCGTTGGCCTGGGGTGTGTCTCTGGAGTAGACAGACACACACACACACACACACACACACACACACACACACACACACAGAGTTGATTTCTCATTTTACTTCTTCTTTTTTTTTTAAGGTAAATTAAAGGAATAATTCAGTCAAAAGTAAAACCCATTTTCCAATCCATCTGACTATGATGAGCTTCACAGTGGTGAGTTTCCAACGGGCGAAATTTCAATTTTAAACAGCCTTGATCAATTTAATCAGCGTTGTGAACGTCTTAGCCTTTCAATAGGAAAAGACATTAATGATTGAAATGAAAATGCAAATGCAGAAGGTTTGATATAACAGACAATTTCATGGTGAGGCGGCGAAATTCATCATCATACCAGACATCATACCAGACAATTTTCATGTTAACAATAGACCAAAAAAATCACAAGTGTTTGTTTGTGTCTGTCTGATGCAGGCACACCTCTTGAAACACAAGAAAAGGTTTTCCTATTGACAATGTCTATCTATCTATCTATCTATCTATCTATCTATCTATCTATCTATCTATCTATCTATCCAAAATCTGATTGTTTCGATTGAATGTCCTGTTGTTTGTGCTAAATCAATAATAATTCATAAAACATCTGGTCAGCCCTCGCCCTGCTGGTAGCTGCGGCTGCGCAGTGGAGGCCACGCAGTGGAGGCCACGCAGCTGCAGCTACCTGCTTCCTCCCGCAGCCCCTTCACGGCTCTGGAGGAGATCATCTGAGCCACTGGATGACTTCACCGCTGCAGTTACCCTGGCGACCATGGCGGAAAAAAAAACATGTAAACCCCATGATCTCCGTTGGTATCTGATAAAGACCAGGACGGCTGAGAGCCACTTATCCAGGCGAGGCAGTAAAGAATCAGAGGTTCACCGCCCGGAGCTAAACGCTCTCCCCGCGAAGCCCCCCACTCCCCCCGTCCCCCGTCCACACCGCCCCTCCCCCCAAAACACAGTGACCTCCCACCGGCCGCCCGCGACGCCGCCCTCAGTCAGCGGGAGGAGCACTCGGGTCGAGGCCGAGGTCGTGGACAAACTCATTTCCGATCAAAACAGTGGGGGAGGCAGAGTGAACGTCACTGCTGATGCACAAAGCCGGGGCTGTCGGAGGTTATCTGGGGCATCTGGGCGGGAGCGGGTTATGAGTTTGACTCCCACTTGGGAGAAAAAAAAGAAAAAAGAAGCAACACCTGAATATAGCTTCCTCTGGCAGAGAGTCGCGCCGGCATCGCTGCCAACCATATGCTCACACACAGCACACACGGCAGCAGGATGCCAGTAGAGTAGAGCAGCTCCGTCAGGTGAAGAGAGGCCCAGACATGAAATAAATGACTGACTTCCATTAACCTTTAAACAGCGCAAAATGAAACGAGTGATTCACCGCACAGAAACACTTCGAGGAGAATCTGAATGAAAAAACAACAACAACATATTTTCAAAACCGGCAACAAACCGAAGTGAACTGTTTGGTCACACGTTGCAAAACAAAACAAGACAAAGGAAAAAAAAAAACCTGCTTCCTCACACCAGCTCCAAATAATTACTTTGGCACAAATCCACTGAGGCCATGAAAAAGTGGGCTCTATTTCCCATGTGCACGTTTCACTAAATTGCATGCATGTCTAATTAAAGTGCACACAAGTTTTTTTTCTCTAATTTGGATTTTGTGCAGCCATTTCATTAAAACACATGTGGGATTTAGTCATGCACATGCAAAATTGTGTTTGTTTACTGGGAATTGCACAAAAACTCCCAATCTGCGTGTTTGAGACGGGAGGAAATCCCAAGCTGTTGCAGTCAAGGGTTAGTGTGATCAATCAAGACCATCTCAGTCCATTCGTTTTCCTTTCAGGTAGGGAGTCACAAAGAAAACCTAAGACGCAATGCCGCCCATACGCTCTATGGTTTAATTATTGTTGACAATATTCCGACTCTCTTTCTGCTACCCGTGGAAAACAGCTGGTGGATCAAAAAACAATTCATCAACCAGCCAAAAAGAAAGTCCACACATTTAAGCTCATTTCTTTAGCACATCCAAATCTAACAGCAGCCCCAACTTTGTTATATTAGTCAGCAATACTTCCAACTGGAGTGCTATTCATTCCTGAATCTCCCTTGTTCCAGGCACGCTTGGTCAACCGCAGCTGCATGATATGAATTTGGCCAAACAAGTGAGGCGACGGGGAGCAATATCAGCGAAAATTACACTGATTTGGGGGCAGCGTGTGGCGCTGAAACAGCAAGCCGTCTCATTTATTCATGTCAACCTGAGTAAAGTCGCTAAACGCCGTAAATTAATTGGGCTGATAGTTTTTCTCCCCTCCTGACTCTCAGCACATTGTTGTCCCCCGTGATACAGCCAAATGCAGAATAATAACCTTCTCAGGCGCTGCAGGAATATTAATAATATGACGGCAAAATGGCACCGTGAGGCCAAATGGGGTGTAAAACAAAAGAGGTTCTCACTTAAATTAATAAAAAAGGACAGATGCTCCAGTTTGGCTGTCAAGTAAAACAAGCTGACAAATTGTCTTCGGCCTCCACAGTGAAAGGTTCATCCTGGAGTCAAACTACCATCACTATTATTTGATAAAGGCCTTCAGAACGTCTTTCTGAGGCAGTGGGTCAACATGGCAGAAGCCCAGTTAGTGTGTATTTTGGGCTCTGCGCCAACAGCAAGCACGAGCTTAAGCTGCATAATAAGGGAAGTCTGAAAGGACCTGGCATGGCGGCTGCATCGCTATCATTTCCATTCTGAACTCTCATTCATTAGTCTTCATTTCTCATTAATTCTACCACAAATCAGCTCCCTTCGCAATAAAGAGACGGAGGGGCTCAAATAGTGAGTAGCAACCCACCCGAAGGTGCACTGAAAATACCCCAGAAGACCAGGAGGCAGAAGCTTCTGGAAGCAATTCCTGCTGTTAAACACATGAGCATGGTGTTGCTATTTGGCTGTATGGTATTTTCCTATTAAAACTATAACTACTACTACTACTACTACTTCTAATAATAATAACAATAATGATAATAATAATACAGTAATGATAATAATGGCACTGAAGGTTTTCTCTGTGGAGATCATTATGGTTTAATCCCAGCTGGTTTTGGCTTTTGGGAGTTTGTTAAAACCTGGTGATGCGATGCGAGGCGGCAGCCACAAGGTTGGGGTTAATTGTTACACTGTAACAAATCCAATTGATCGGCTCGAATGTGACAGACAGATGGTTTGTTCAATAACCTTCCATTTACAAACGCTTCTTACAGCTTCTTCACCGGACAGATATGTGAGATAAATCCCAAGGACTTTAGAGACGTTCCAGCTGGCGATTCCAGGTTAGGCCCAGAGAGAGCGGAGAGATCCATACCTCCTGTTCTCTGGCAATCTCAGCAGACCATCCCAATAATTAACTAGACTTTGGCAGCTTCCAGCTCCCTCGCGGGAACGTCAGATCTGAGTGTAAACAGCTGTGTGTCAAATCCTTGGAGAAAACATTCGCTCATCAGAACTAACAATGGAAATGTGGTTGGTGGAGGGTTAGGGTTGCTGCACATTACTGCAGTCTTTCACAAAGCCATATTGTCCCATTTGAAAGACATCGGCAATCAAAGATATAATCAATTCTTAATGATGTTGAAACTCAGCTTGGCAAGGTGAGTTAGCGGGTAAACAGAGTGGGAAAAAAAACTAACTCACAATCGATACTGTATATGGTGAACTGACCTAATACTACTATTGTCGAGTCAACGGTGATTCATACACCAAAGTACACTGCAAAACAAAAAACATAGGTAATAAATGTAAAAATAAAACAAGAAAACCGTATTAGAGCTGATTTAAAAATCTGGTTCAATTTTGTTCAAGGTTGAACATTTTCTTCACACATTTGACAATTTGGTGGTAGAACTTGGTGAAGATTAGAAGGGCTTGTCTGTGTTGGTTCTTAGCCGTCCAGGTCATCATAGTCTTTGAGTGGTGAGTTGCAGGCCAGCTTTCAACAGACGGGGTTTTACCGAAACCTCACTACTGTGTCCTCCATTACTGTGTTAAACCTCAGTATCACTGTGTTACATGATTCATTTTCCAAGTCATTCTTTTTTTTAAAAAAAAAAAAATAATAATCATAAATCATTTTCTCTGTACCATCCAAATGAAACAGCACTCCTACCCTTATTTCTCCGGGGGGCACTTCCATGATCATCCTGCACCACAAGATGTCAAACGAGCAAACCTTCACATCTCGTCTGGGAGAGATGAGTGCAATCTAATAGCAAAATTTTGGCGCGAGGGTCTTTGTTACGCCGCCGCTAACTTCAATCAAAGCACTCGGAAAGCCTTCCAGTGAGTTCCCTTCCAACTCACATCATTCGAGCGGCTAATTATGACAAAATCCCACCAGCAGATTAGTGCGCCGTATAGTTTTTAATGACTCAACTTGCGAGCTGGTGCTGGAGGCAAAGTGGGAACTTCTGCGCAGCTTTTCAGCTGGAAAACTGGAGACAGAAAACACGATAATTCACAACAGTGACATTTAGGAGGCTCCTTTACTGCGTGAAATAATAAGATCAGTGCGGCATTGTCGAGGCGCTTTAAGATCCATCTGTCCTCCCAAACACTGAAGCTCACCCTGTCCCCTCTCTCGTCGTTCATCTCCTCCTTTGAATGTTTCTCCTCCATCGTCTGCTCTGTGTCTGTCCTCATGTTTCTTGCTACAGGTCATTTTCTGTCTCCAACAGCTTTAAACGTTCTCTGAAGATATTGAGAAATCCGTCACCTTGTGGTTTGTGTATCTTGTGCTGCACACTTTGAAAAGTTTTGACATTTTGTTTTGCACCACCTACTAAATATGGTGACATCCTGCAGAGCTAAAAGCTAGTCAGCCACACATAGTCAATCCAACACTGTTGTTTTCAAGATTTAGGCCAGTTCAGTAATATTAAGAGAGAAGGAAACAATTTTAGGAAACCGGAGTAGGATTTTTTTTGACGTCCTACTATTGTGAATTTATGCTTTATTTCTGTAATTCATGGCAACTGAACTGGAAATAATTTGAGATGGCAAATAAAAGGTGTTGCAAGAGCTATAAACTGGCGAACCAGGTCGTTACCACTTTGAGGGCCCCCTGGTGGTGGAATGCAAAGTACTGCAGTATTTAACCCAACTCTTGCCAAAGCCAATCTTGAGTTAAGCCAAAACATCTCTCAAACTGAGAAAAGCCTTCAGTTTTGTTCATTGTTCTTCCTTAAATAAACAAAGTTCTGGCAAAACCGTGCAGCAACTGTGTTAATCTCATTAGCAGCAGCAAGGCTTACAGTCACTTCCTGTATTACTTTTTTGTCTTCCTGTATGGCTTCAAATTGCAGCCTCCAGCAGCTCCTTCCTGTTTGTTGCAAAAATGTATGTATATGTACTTGTATACGTACTTTTATTATTTAGGTGCAAATTATTTACACAAAATAAAAAACAAACTAACAAAAAAAAATGTACAAAGGCAATAAACAGAGGTTCAGAGAGACTGATTTCTAATGTCTCATATTAAGCAAAGAAACAAGGCAGTGCTGTTTCTTAATCAAGGTGTCAACATTTTTTTATGTAGATCAGTGTTGATACAAATGTCAACTGCAGTTTCGTCGAGTCCCGGTGCTTAGAACTCGAGTGTCAGGACGGATCTCAGCGGGAGTGACGAGTCAGGCCTACTTGTGCCGGTAGAAGTCGTTCACAATCAACTTTGTGTGCCGTCATTCGGAAGTTTAATCTGATGCAGACGGGCTCCGCGTGATGAGTCGCCCCGAAGATGCTGCTGTGCAAATGTGTTAAGGTAATGTTCCCTGCTGGGACTGAACCACTGTTGCGTCGCCTGGAATCCAACACTAACACTTATCTGAGGCGACACTCTGGTCACATGCTGAAAGAATAAGGAAAAGTGTTTGGATCTATAATTTTAAGCAATTAAAATCAGTGGGGAGACAGTTTGGAAACGATTTTGTGTTATTTTGCAGTTTGCTGATGGCCACAGCAGACATTAGCCATCCCAAATACATACAAGTGGAAGAGTTGAGGAGGAGGAAAGACCAAGAAGCTCCACCAAATCTTCACCAAAGACTGAAAATCAGGCAAACTTTGCAGGATTGACGTTTAGATATATTATAGGTAAATAAGGTTAAATATCGTAAATTACAAGAGCAGTTTGTATTTTGAGTTTAGCCTGCTCACTACCTGTGTATTACTGGTTAAAAATTGTATTAGCTTCTTTGTGGTCCTCCTTTGTGGTTGGTGAGAGCTACATTCAAGGTTTGACATGCCTTAATGTGGCTTCCAGCATGTCTTGACCTTCATCTTGTGCAGTTTAACACCATGTGCACCCAACTGTCATTTTATTGTGATTCTAGCCGCTGCAGACAGCAGGTCATATTGCTCTGCAACTGGGATTACAGGTGCATTTATCTTCTCTTTAAAAATAGCAAACTGAGCCCATTTTCAATCACGACAAAGACCGCATCTTTCGCGTGATGAAGAAGAGATTAGAGGACGGAACGGCTGATGTGAGTGGAGGGTTTCGTGCAAAAGCAAAGCAAAAATCGGTTTAACTGTCTTTCCTTCCTGATGTATGTGGGAAAAATAAGATAGCACGCTGCTGTGCAGACACGTTACCATGGTTACCAAATAATGTTGGATAATTATGTAGATTTCTTCCCCCCTCTAGCCTGTTCCCACGGCTGCTGGATGGATTTAGAAAGTGTTTTCTTTGACTTTTTTTTCACAAACAGGAGCACATTTACTATCAGAGCACGTTTGGTTTACTACGGTCCTTATTTAGACGGAGGCCACAGAGTCGAGAGTCGAGATGACAAGCGCGTCGCCATCGCTGTACAGGATGAGTCAGATGTCTCAAAGAGGAAATAACATTCCAGTCAGACGGCGTGAGAGGTCACACTCGCCGACTGATAGCTACGTGAGTATTGGCAGGAAATGACTTGAACATTTTGGTCTGTTTGGTTCTTTTGGAGTTTGGCCTGGTAGAAAAGGGCAGGCAGTCGTGTGCTTTCATTCCACGTGTGTATTGCATGCAAACAAGTGTGTGTGTGTGTGTGTGTGTGTGTGTGTGTGTGTGGACGTGATCGTGAGAGGATGTATAGAGTTAGTTCATGAAGGTTTGAGCATTTTCTGTGATGGTTCGGCAAAAGCTACCGACACAAAGTCCGACTGCACTGACAATGCACTAGGATTCTTTAATAGTTCTTGGAAATTGTTCTACTTATATGCAACATAAAACACTTCATTCATTGTTTAGCAATAAATGGTTATGATGTGTTTTCTGGAGACAACAAACAACATCACAGCCCTTTATCATCTGCATATAAAATTCTATAGGTGTAAACCATTTTGTTTTACTCTAGCCAGAAAGACAAATTAGTTATACATAGTTTTAGATATATTTTTATATATAGTGATTGAAGTTAACAAAGTTGTTAGCTAACTTTTTTTTTTCAGCTAAAGACCTCAGCTGCTTTTAAAGGAATTCCTCCACTCTCCCACAGAGAGAGGCACATGAGCTGGTATACCTTTGTCTTTCATGCCACATACACACACACACACACACACACACACACACACACACACACACACACACACACACACACAAACATACGCACGTTTACACAAACAAAGGCCAAACACAGCGGTGTGCGTCCACTCACAGGCAGAAAGGCAGCAGAGACAGCAGGGTCTCCTTGGTGGGGTGGGCAGTGAACTCCGGCAGTGTCTGGACCAGTTTGTTCATCACCATGCGCAGGTAGCCCTGCAGCTGCTTCCTCCGCTCCTCCACAAACTTGGCATCCTGCAGACAGAGAGGCGGGCAGAGGAGGCTAAAGAACAAGTCGGCAGGAGAAAGACTCTCGCTGCAGTGGCGCTTGTGAAGGATCGTCGTGATTAACTAACCCAACACACACAAAAAATATTCTCTTCAAGCTAACTCACCCCGTGTTTCATTTGGAATGTATCATCTTTAAAGGTGTTTGGTTTGTATTTTAATCAAAGAGATGGGTTAAACAACACTAGAGGGCTGGTTAAACAGCCACATTGCTCTTTCAGATGATAGAGCCAAACGCTGCAATGGGCTCAGTATTTTAGAGACAAACAATCCTGAAACTTCACATTGACAGTTTGGGAAATGAGTGAACATTTAATTTGTAAGGCTTAGATTTTGAGAAGCATATTTATAAAACGTCTACCCGCTATGAGACCTTACATTTAGCCCTCTGTTTGCAGCCTGCTTTAGAAGGGACGGCTTTCTGCTACAACTGAGGCTTAGAAGGACTTTACACTGGCTTGAAAGAAAACAAAAACAAGGCAGGCCTAGCTGGGCGGAGCCAACCGTTCAGCAGGGATGTTGTCAAAAACTTGGAAGCAGCATCAGTGAGCTCGTTCTCCATGACATCACAAAGGGCTCAACTCCTTTACTCTAAGTACTGCCAGTTTCTGTGCACACGTGGAAAATGGACGGCTCATTTTCTTGACAGACTTGGCAGGATTTCTTTGTACAGTACAAGCTGACTAGCGGTCGGGTTTTTACCCTGAAACTAGAAACTCTGTCACCAAGACTGTGATTAAGGCTTTCTGCTGCGCCACAATCACATCCTGAGTGGGTTCCCCGCTGACATCTGATTCTGTCAGGGGACTTACTGCCGTCAGCTGCTTTTTCTGCACACCTGACCTGAATCAGCCTAGTTTGACTTAACCTGCTCCCAGCCAATCATGTCCTTTCGAGCTCTGCATTGCTTTTTATTTCCCACCTGAGCATCACCGCCCACTTCCTGCTCTCCATTCAGTTGTTGATTTTGTTTGTCCACATGTATGAAGGTGCTTATAAAGTTGTTTCCCCCCCAAGCTCAGGCCAAAGAATCTTGCCCACGTCCAACCAGACTCTTATGCACGTAATGTGTGGGTTGACGATGAAGTTATTACAGTATATGCCAATAAAAGTTAAGAACATTGCTTTCTCTTCCCTGCTTCTATCTTGCATAAACCAAACCTGCCATGCAACCTGAGGATTTTGCCAAAAGCTAATTTTTTGTGACCAAAAAAATCTTTCTTTTTTTCTCACTTAGCTAAAAAGCACATAGAGATACGGTTGCATAAAATGATATTACTCAGATATGTAAAAAGGCAGGGTTTTTTTTGCCAGCTATTGGCTTTTAAAGAGAGCCCTGGTAGAGTATTTAGCTTTATTCATCCACTTCCCAGTTTCTGTTTTTATTCCACCTCTCGTCTCCTTTCGGTTTCCCAATGCCAGGTCATTTTGTGGCGACTCTTTGAATAATTCAAGGCAGTGGCCAATGATCAGGTGTCTGAAGTTAAGTGGGCCTACCACTGTTCTTTTGTTTTAGGCATTTTGACTTCCCCCTTTCACGAAGCGACTCTGGAGGCAGCGGCACGGAGCCACATGGCCGGTGGGAGCGGAGCTAATCGCTGTCCAGCAGGGCTCAGAACAAAGACTGGGCAGTGTTTCCGTTTGGTGGCAAAGACCGGAACTAACCACTTTTTGCATGGGGCCAACTTGTTTTTCTCCTGTTATTGGAAAACTACTGCTCCTCTTTTGAACCCAGAACTCGACATCAGCAAGTGAAGTTGCACAGGGAGAAACAGCCTGATTGCAACAACCTGTTTCTGCAGCTCGGCACAGCACTTTTAAGTGTAAACGATGCATACATGAAGTATTTGCCTCCATGTTACAGCAACGCTTCACCTTCCTTCAAGTCTGCGGTATTGTGTAGCCTGGGATTGGTGGGTCTGTACTGCCCTGACTCCACCCAACACACCTGCCTTCCCACTCTGGAGCCTGATAGGTGTGGTGGCCTGCACACCTGGATAATGTTCTGCAGTTGACCGGAGAAGGCAGGCAGGAGACTCTGCAGACAAGGGTTCCCTCTCCGGTGTTTTTGTCTATAGAATGATTCAGTTTGCTGCGGGTGAGTTGAGTTTTTTTGTGAGGAACTTACCTTTGAACTTTTGCAGCTGCACTAGTTGCAACTATACTTCACGCATTGCATGCTGCATGCTTATTGTTTATAAGTTGTTTTTTTTTCTCTGTTTTCAACACCATTGAGAAGGTCAGTGAGGTTTTACTTTGAGATTTATTTTGCACAGAATCTCTTTTATTTGTTTTTGTTACTTTCTATTTTTATGAGTTACTAATTCAGGTCTTTTATTGGAGTCAAGCCTCACCTCTTTCTCTTCCACGGTGTTGGCTGGGGAAGGTAGCCAACACTGTCAGCTCACAGCAGGAAGCAGACATGCACATCCGACTAAATAGGAAAACTCACCGTGTAACTGTGAGTTTGGATGGTCAATTGTCTCTCTATGTGGACCCTGTGATGAATGGGTGTCTGGGGTGTAAGGCCACATTCAGAGCGCTGGGACAGACTCCAGCAGCAGCACAACACAACTAGAGTGCAGCATAAGTGGTGACTGAAAATGGATGAATGGGCGACAAAATAAAGTCTGATCTCATCTTATTTTGCTTTACATCAATGGAGGGAAATGAACCTGGGACCTCTTGCACACAAAGCGAGGACGGCACCTTTCAGACGCTGTTAAAACATAGAATGCATACGGTTGGTGTGTTGAAGATGCACATGTACAACAAAGGCGGAGTTCAGGTGAAAAAGAAGAGGACAGTGGCTAAGAGGCTTCCTCTCACTCCCATAAACTCAGGGTGAGTCGTTGGCAGATGACTCCACCTCTGCTGCATGCTGGCTAAAACGGACACGGCCTGCCGGGCCCGGGTTAATCTGATGTGTCAGATTAGGTCGTGCACGCCAGTGTGGGTTTCATGCCATGTCAACACAACAAGGGGACACCCTGACTGCTTTTATGGATGTCAAGGCGCTAATAACGCTAATGGACACGCTGACAGATCCATCCTCTGCTGAGGGAACAGCCAGGAGGGCCGAGGAGGGGGGCTGAGGGAGGCTGAGGGAGGCTAAAGGGGGGCTAAAGGGGGTCTAAAGGGGGCCCAAAGGGAAGCTGAGGTGGGCTAAAGGGAACTGAGGGGGCCCAAGGAGTGTCGAGGGAGGCTGAGGGGGGCTGAGAAGGGCCGACGGAGGCAGTTTGCCTGTTGGCGATGAGGAACGAGAGGGCAGCGCAGAAAAAGGCGGTGCAGGCACAGAGGCTGCTGTCAGTATGTCTGTCCGCCCATCCGTCTGTCCGTCTGTCTGTCTTTGGCATCAAGCTGCAGCAGAACTCCTCCCTCCTCCTCCTCCTCCTCCTCCTCCTCCTTCCCTCCCATTCTCAATTTCAACACAAGCAAAAGCCCGTGCAAGATAAGACTATTTTCTCGTTTTTTTTCTTCATTTTTTTCCCTGAGCACGCTTATCTGCAGCCTTGTGCACAAAATGCACCATGATGGAGGATCATCATCAAATGCCAGTGTGGCGGCAGAAAGGGGAAACCGGGCGAGCGCACCAAGGCAACAGACATGCGAAAACGCGCACGTCAACTCGCCGCAAATGTCACCTTCTCACACGGGGACGGAGAGATAAGCGGCAGAGGGAAGAGAAGAGAGGAGGAGAGAGGAGGAGAAGAGAAGAGAGGAGAGGAAGAGAGAGGAAAGGAGAGGAGAGGGGAGGAGGAGAGAGGAGAGGAGAGAGGAGAGAGGAGGAGAGGAGAGAGAGAGAGAGAGAGAGGAGAGAGAGGAGGAGAGGAGAGAGAGAGGAGGAGAGAGGAGAGAGAGGAGAGAGAGAGAGGAGAGAGGAGGAGGAGAGAGGAGAGGAGAGGAGAGGAGGGAGGAGGAGAGAGAGGAGAGAGAGAGAGGAGGAGAGGAGAGGAGAGGAGGAGGAGGAGGAGAGAGGAGGAGAGGAGAGGAGAGGAGGAGGAGAGAGGAGAGGAGGAGGAGAGAGAGAGAGAGAGAGAGAGAGGAGAGAGGAGGAGAGAGAGAGGAGGAGAGAGGAGAGAGAGGAGAGAGAGGAGAGGAGGAGAGAGGAGAGGAGAGGAGAGAGAGGAGAGGAGAGAGGAGAGGAGAGAGGAGAGAAGAGAGAGGAGAGGAGAGGAGAGCCGAACCAGTTTGCATCTGGGGCTGCACGAGCGCTCGGCTGAGTGTGATGCCAGATTTACACCACTGGATTGTGGGAGTGGAGGGTGGGGGAGGAGGGAGGGGGTGGGGGACAAATAGCACATCTAAAAGAACTAAATGTTGCCTGGCAACAAAAGACACTTTCTGAGGTGGAGAAAGTAAACACCCGCCGCATTAACAAGCACTTTCTGTTTCTCACCAACAGGAAATCAATGCTTTTGACAGAGGCATTGATCGTGTTTATGTGAAGTCTACACACAATATATTCCTGCCGCGGCTCTCCAGGAGGGAGGGGAGCCCTGCACTGGAAATCCTGGTCTTCACTTGGGGGTTGTGTGTGTGTGTGTGTGTGTGTGTGTGTGTGTGGGTGTGTGTGTGTGTGTGTGTGTGTGGGGGGGGGGGGGTTGCATAACAAGCTGCTGCCTCGGCAATAATAACAACAGCAAATCCGACAACCGGGAATCGAATTGTGAACGCCTGTGGTTCTTCCCCTGAGCGCATCGCAGGTAAAACTGAAAAAAAAACAAAACAAAAAAAACTATTAAACAAGTTCTCTCTGATGTGCAGGTGATTCTCGAGCGGTCTTAGCGGGACCGTAAGCGGCCACTCTGATTTGAGGCAGCGATTCGCTGTGAATGAAAGGAGGGCGGACGGCGTCGGCAGCGAAACAAGGTCAACGCTCTCTGCCGAGCCGGCGCCGCACCGGACCTCAGCCAGGTCTGAACGGCTTGTTCTCGCTGCGCCGCCTCTCCAAAAAAACACACCGCGCCGCCGCTCGGCGCCATGCATAAAACATCATAGGCAATTTGGGCGGCGCTCATACAAGACCTTCACAATGTCTCCTTGCCATAATTAAAAGGGTATATCATGTATATTGCATAATGTGTGAACGCAACATACTAAGAGTGGTTAATAATTCACTTTGTAGTTTGTGATTAATTAATCAGGGCAGCCTTGGCGAAGCGGAGGCTCGCCCACCGTACAAGGCGCAGGCGGGGGCCACCGCTGAAGGCGACAGTGTTTGCAGAAGAGCTGCTGCTGATGTAACAGAGTTTGGTTGCTCTTTGTTGGGATTCGCTGCTGTGAATCTCAAGAAAGAGGCAAGATGGAGGACCTGCCCTCAAAACAAGAATGCAGTCAGTGACAGTTACATTCCCCTGGACTGCTGACAAAGAAGATACATTTGAGACTTTAAAAGAAGTGCAATCTAGAGAGAACATCAGTGAGTGCAGCTGATGAGGCAGCTGATGGTGGTAATGAAAAAAAGACAGGAGATGCTGAAGAAAAAGTCTGTTTTTTTTCACAATAAGGCCTCTTAAAACAAAGTGTTTTTCTGCTACTGTGAGTATTGACTGTAGAAATGACGAAGAACAAACGTGTAGATGCCAATGGGCAAGTTAGCCCCGCCCACATCAGTCATTGGCCCGCCCACATCCGCCACTGACAAGGCACAACGATAAAGTTTACTGTTGTCATGTCCAACCATGTTGTGTGACTTTGTTTTTTTGTTTGTTGGCTTGTTTTCTCAACAATGTTTAAAAATAATGTCAGACTGATTTTTTTCAGGCTTCTTTCTGGATGTATTTTCTTATCCAAAATTACCATTTAAGTGGTGGCTGGTGTAAGATTGTCCAAAAAGTGATCAGCCAACCAGATTTATTTTTTCTATTTATCCCCTTTTAAATGAAGCTTACACATGTTAACAAAAGTTCAACATCGCTTTGAAAGCAGTCTCAGGTGCGGGAGAGAAAACTAGGCTGACCTGGCACGTCACACCACAGGCAGCTTTGCAAACGACACCAACTACTTCCTGTACTGGTTGCGTACAAGGTGGCTCATTCGTTTCTCTCAGGACCTGACGCACTATTGTTTACACTGCAGCGTCTGAAGTTATCCTGAGACTGCTATTAGCTGCCAAAGTCTGTTCAACCGTTGGGAACGTCCAATGGGAATGTCCAATGGGAATGCCGTCAGTGAGAATGTATGGATGTCTCTGGTCTCTCTGGGCCGAACCAGATGGAATGTTCCTGAAAAGCCTTTTGCATTTTTCTCTACATGTCCATCTGGGGAAAAAGCCTACAGGAAGTGTTTGTAAAGCGGTGGCTACATTTTAAAGTCGATTGATGAGAAGAACCATCTGTATATCAATCAGATTTTTATTTCCTTTTATTATTTTTTTTTTACACCACTAGTGAAAGTATACCATAGACCTACTCCCTGAAGGAGGAAAAATGAGAGTTGAGCTACAGCCTGTGCCAGGAGACCGGCATGACATTTCCAAAGCAGACGGTCTGACCTAAAACTGAGCAGACGGCCACCCAGGCCACAGTGTTTAACTTGCCACAGGGAGTCGGAAATGGAGAGAAAACATGAAACGAGAAAAGCTGTGAGTGCTGTTTGTCCTTCTATCCGGTTCTGATAAAAACTGAAGCGGCATCCTGGCTAATCTCTGTAGCAGCAGCCATTGTCCACGACCTGGAGTTCCTCCTGATACTCTGTGGTTTTTCACAACAGCCTGGCACAGTCACTCATCCTCCTTGTTAAAAGAACGGAGGAAGTGAGTCACTCCTTCTCCTTCCGCCACGACTTAATCTCTCTCCCGCCTCATTTTTCCATAAAAGAAACTGACCAGCTCAGGTTAAAACTGCGAAACACAGCTTTTCATTTTTTTTTTTCCTGTCTTGTAAAATAAAGCGATAACTTCTACATTTGTGGCACTGGAGGAAAAAAAAAAAAAGATACAATCTATGAATGAAGTTGTACTTTTTTTTGTTAACATGAAAGCTTGGGGCGGCGAGTGGCCTGAGCGAGAGGGATGGGAGGCGGTGACACGAGTGGGCAAAGCGAGACAAACGATCGGGGAGGAGGGGAGCAAATTAAAAAGGCAAACGCCTTTGGACAACCGCCATTAAATCCGGATGAGGTGCAGCTGGCGAGCAAAATTGTGACAGCCGGACTCTGGGGTGTGACAACAATGTGGCTTTGATGTAATCATCGAGCAGCCCCACCACCAGCCCCCGACTCCGTCTCGCCAGTTAGCAACAGGAGGGATTGAAAGCCGGGACTTGGGAACATTTAGCCTGTTAGCCTGACCGGGCCTCGACAAATCAGCTGGCTAAGAGCTGTCACAGGCAGGCGTGTGTGTGTATGAGAGAGAGAGAGAGAGAGAGAGAGAGAGAGAGAGAGAGAGAGAGAGAGAGAGAGAGAGGGACTTCCTCGCCAACAGCCCTGGCAGACACGGGTGCTGTCTCGTTAGCTCATTAGCAGGACTCGGGGACGCAGATGTTAAAAAAGGAAACAGAGAGTCAAACAGCAGCGAGGGACGACCGAGGCCGACACTTCCGGGGGTCGGTCCCGTCTGGTGAGCCACTTGGCCTCTAAGTGTAATGAATCACGATTCCCTCTGAAGCACCAGCGCAGCTAATCCACACTCGCACTGCAGGAAGCACGGTTAGCAGTATGGCTAAAGTCGTGTTGTGATGCGTAAGACGTCAAAAGGAATATTTCTGCATGTTGCTGTTTTTGAGTTTTTAGCGTAGGAGTCTCAGAGTATAGCTAATTAAAGTAGCAAGATTTTTCAATATCATAGCAGAGTCAAACCACTTTCACAAGGCAACTGTTCCCACGGAGAGCAACGCTACTCTGACTGAGGTAAGAGTGGCAAAGAAAACACTGCCTCGGAGGAGGCAGAAACCTTGAGCGGATTCAGACTCTCAATCATGGATGAATGGGCAGGCGTTGCGGTGGAGGAGCAGGAGTGCACAGGACAGACAACAGAGGGCAATAAGACACTAGAGTGGCTTTCAGTCATTGTACTCTGAGGCCAGTTGTCAAAAACTGGACACAATCCCTGTGATGACAGAGATGGAAAGTAGCCGATAGCTAAAAGCATCTCTTCTGTTTATGACGTTAAGGTTTGTTGAGTGCATTGTCCCTGTCTGATAAAAAAATGAGTGTATGAATGAATGAATGAATGAATGAATGAATGAATGAAAAATCCTTTTGGTCTACTCCAGGCGATGCAGTTCAATGAGAACAGTGCCACCGCAGTTAAGAAGCTTGTCTACCACAGCTACTAAATTGTCTATAAGATGATGAAGATCCTCTTTTGCACGTTAAATAAATAAATGATTTGGCAGTGGGCAGATCTGGCGCCTCGCAGTCTGGCTAAGTCACAGTGTTAGTGTAAACTCAGACGGTAATTTGATAAACACTGACAGGATCATCGAACGCTGACAAACAAAACAAAACAAGTCTATTCTCTTTTCTCTCTATGTTCACTTAAAGAGCACATTCTCCTTGGTGTTTATTGAGGATGGGGAAGAACAACAGAGCTTTCTACTGGCATTATACCAAGACAATGTCTTAGTAGTAGCATGTTCTGACATGTGTGTGAAGACACCGTGAGCTTTTCATCTCCAGGTAAAATCAGGAGCAGGTGGTATCAAATACCTGCTGCACTTTCTTTCAAGATAAGCTTGACATGAAGAATGGACATGGATAAAAGGACAACTGAATACGGGCGAAGGAAAATTACCAAAGAAACATCTAAAGAAGAGAAGGTCATGGTGACGGCAGATTCATGGTCAAAACACAACTTTAAAACGTGTTGAGGCCGCTGGAAAAAAATCCCTGGAAAACAGCAGAATTAGCCCTCTGTTTACAGTCTGCTGAGGAATGCGCACTTTTACTTCTTGCTAATTTTGTTGGATCTTCCACTTGGCAAAAACAAAGCGGCCGTGAAGTGTTCACAGAGTGAGGAACAAAAGCTAACCTAGGAGAGTTAGTAGTACCCTTTATGACATCACAAAGGACAGACTACCAGAACTGTCTGTCTCACACATTTTCTGAAAGGTGGAGCAAACAACAGGAGCAAGAAATTTATCATATCAACAAATTTACTGCACTATTAGAAAACTTGTTGCTACAGTACATTTTACAAAACGCCGTACTGAGGACAATAGAGAGTCAGGTGCACACGTGCAGCGCGCTGCTTAAAAACCCGCTGCTGCCTTGCCTGGACTTAAACCCACATCCTGGATTAGACCTCTGATTCTGCTCCCCCTCCTGATGACGGGTCCTGACACCAGCCGAGGCTGGAGATTAGCCAATCACAGAGCTCAGGGGCTGAAGCGTGAGAAGTCAGTCACAAGTTGACACTAATTTTCTTGCAAAAGTGTGTGCGTGCGCCCAGCTGTATGTGTCAGGTATGTGGCATACATTTTCTTCCATAGGATTTCCAAGGCTTTAATCCACAGCTGAGCAGGAGCTGCCTGACAACCACAGCTGTGAGTCTCCGTGTTCATTTTTTCTTCCCCCCCACCGGAAGTGTCAATCATTGCGCGCGCGTTTCACACCCCTTGGTGAGATGAAACGAAGTCCTTCACATGTCACACACTTAGCATGAGGGGAGTGTTTGCGCCAACCCGCGCGGCGGGCTGCGTGTTTTATCTTTACCAGAGCCAACCAGCGGCGGAGCAGACAAAAGACTTCTGAAGGCCGCCTGCGCCGGATACGCCACGCTAACGCTAACATGCCTCCGCCTCTAGTCACTCAGCACATGGGGATGTTTGATATGCGGGTGCACACGTATCAAAGTTAACGGTGACTGGGCGAAACGCTGTAACTGCTGTATTTCCATGGGAAAGGACAGAGACAGGCAGGAGGAGTGAGTGTTGCAACCAGCTCCATATAAAGAAACACCTCGAGAAAGTACGTCCTCTATATTTGCATTTGGGAGACACGGAAACATAACTGCACTGTAGCCTTAAAGGTTACAGTAGAGCTTCTCGTCGATCGTTAAAGTTCATTCATTCATTCATTCATTCATCTTCTATACCCGCTTATTCCTATTCAGGGTCACGGGGGTCTGCTGGAGCCTATCCCAGCTGTCTTAGGGCAAAGGCAGGGTGACACCCTGGACAAGTCGCCAGTTCATCGCAGCATTAAAGTTCATTGTTTTCCATAAATGTTAGTTTATGGAAAAAGGTTGTAGGATCGGAAAAGTTCTTTCTACTCCGCTTCATCTGAGATGTTGAACATGATTTTGTTTTGTTTAATTTCATTGTCTGTATATTTTATTTGATGTTATACATTATATATAAATGTAACGCAAAAGGTTCCTTTTTAATCTTTGACTGTTATTGCTCAACATGTTCACGTTTTCTCCCCTTGTTTTTTATATAACACACTGATCGGGCGATAGATCCATATTTTCATCCTCAGTAATGTGTGTGGTCACCTTCCACCAGTGCTGCGGTGCCTAATGCAGCAGGAGGGCAGGAGACGGTTTTCTACCGAAGACGCATTCTAACAAACTCCCATGATGTTGAGTTTTCACATCATGCACCATTGCTGCAATCAATCAAAAACAACAACAGGCGAAGGAACAGGATATTAAACTACCGCTTCCTGATGCACTGACCTTCCCGGTGAAACACAAACCGGGTGTCAGACCGAGAAATATCTGGCGTGAAGTGAGCCCGATATACTTGTTAGCCTCGGCAGGGAGTGCGAAGCTAATGGCGCCTCTAACGGCGCTCGCCGAGTTCTCGCCTCTAAACTGTGGCCAGAGATGAGACGGCCGACCTGCGAAGGAGGCTGAAAACCAATCATCCACACAACCTGGCAGAGCGTCGCCGCTTCACACGGCTCGCCGGCGCACAAAGACGCAGGGCAACGCCGCCCTTGACGGACGGACACACGCACTTCCTGTTCCGAAAGTCACACAAACAAACACACAGCGCCCCTCCCGGCCTGGACGGAGATTTGAGCGTTCCGTTCGGATCATCGCCATGAAAGTGTCTTTGAAGGTGCTGAGGAAGACCTCAGCTTTTGGCTGTGGCAGCGCCCAATCCAAGCGACCAGCGAATTGAGGTCAGAACCAAATTATATCCAAAAGGTTGGAGGAAATGGGAGGGCAGACAGGGAGCCTTATTTTCCTAATAACTAAGAGAGGAGCCGTGGGAGGGGGGTGTGAGGAGAAGAGGAGAAGAGGAGAACAGAAGGGCCGGAGGGATGAAGAGAGTGTCGTCACATTTTATAGCGTTGCAGCGCCAACAGTCCTTTTATGTTGCTGCGGAAACTCGACAGCGTCAAACAACTGGACTTCAGGGGAAGGATGGGGTGTTTTTGTTTTCAGTCCCAGTGACGCAGAGCAGACAGACGAGGGAGGCACATTAACATCAGAGCACCAGTGGCCTTCATCCTTCATGCAGCCAAGGTGGAAAACACCGCCAGGGGCAAACTGGGAGGAAAAGCTGGTGATCTCGTAGATTCCCTGCTCAGCTTTTGACCTGACGGGTCGGAGCGTTTGTCCCCCGTATCCACAGGCATGAGCGGATCCCCCAAAACATGCTGAAATAATCTTTCAATAACATATAATGGGATAAAATGTCTATAAGCAATGTAAGAAGCACTCTGACACAGAATTGTTTTGAATTTTTGACATTAGAATCTCATTAATTGTTTAAAAAAACGCTATCATCAACACTGTTCTCTCTTCCAGATGCTTGATTTGTCTTTGCTGTGTTTTTTCTTTGTGTTTTTTTTAGTAATGCGATAAACAGAGTTATGACTGTGTTATTAGTGCAGTGAGATTTTGTGGGAACGCAGACCAGTGGCACTGAGGAGGCGTGACACAGGCAGAACGAGCCATCAGAGAACTGCTCTGTATGCATCATAGGTGCTTGTTTGTGACAAGTTGACAGCAAGCTTGTTTCATGCATCGTCACTGTGTCATCCAATTAGGAAGCAATTTAAGTTAAAGTAAGAGGAAAATTAATAGATGTGCCCGTGCCCTTCATGAAGTCACTAAAAGTAAATGACTGCCGTGTTTCCATTAACGTCGTACAATAAACATTTATGTGTCAGCATAAACAGCAGGTTCATTTGGGCCTCCGTGTCAATGCAGTAGCCAAAGACGTGCTTCCAATCAGGGTTTGGTGGCATGTGACACATCAGAACACACTGCCCATCCAGTGGGCACAACACCAACGTGTCAACAAGTGGTTTTTAATTAAATTGCAGTGTAATTTCCGACCACTGGGGGCTGCAAAATCTCACACACTGGTCCTTTAATATTCTGGTTCATGAAATGCAATCTTGACTCAGCTACAGGCTCTGTGACCCACCTTGTTTCCGATGGCTTTCTTGGGCGGGAAACTGAAGCCGTCCACCTGCGGAAACTGCGTCCTCAGGTGGTTGTGTAGCTCCCTGAACTCGGCGTAACGCCTGTACACGTTCCACTCATTGTCCAGGATACGGATGTAGACCTGGAGGACACAAAAGATCCGTCATTGTCAACAGGAAGAAGTAGAAACATTTGATTTTTCTGGGTTATTCTAACTTTTAAAAAAATAAAGAAATAAATTAAAAATGTAGAGATAAAATGAGCTTGTAAGGTAAATTCTTCACGTAAGTCCTGGCCATTTTTTGTAGTGACGTCAAATAAGTAAACATTCGAGTCATTAGGCTCTCACAGCGGCGAACGATAAAGTAACAGAGATATGGGGGGGAAAGAAAGACTCATCCGTGCAAATGCGCACTTTCACTTGCGTGTTGCAATAACAGTCAGTCAGTCAATAGGCATGTCTGTGCTGCCGCCATTTCCACGCACCATTAGCAGCTTTATCCAGACTCACAAAACCAAAAGAAAAACACGGAATGAGCGCGCAGAGGACAGCAGAGACGAGCCCATTATGAGAATGAGAGGGGAAGAAAAAAGCTCGAAAAAAATAGTTCTATTTTGAAGGCAACAGGCAGAGTTCACCCAGGTACGGGCGCAAGCAAGCTGAATGACTTTTGCAGAGTTCCATCGCAAGAAGAAGAAAAGCAAAAAAACAGCAGAAATTTAGCAGCAAAACAGACATGAGAGAAGAAATTGATTGAGAAACTACAGTCAAGTAAAAGCTCCCGTCTTCCAGGCTGCCAAAAGGGCAAATAAGTGAACTCAAAGGTGAGACGTGAACCCCTCCAAAACGTTAAAATGAGAATCAAGTCAATAGCGGCTTCCACCTCTCACCTCACTTTTATTAATTCCACAGTACATGTTCTACAGAGACAGCTGGGATAGGCTCCAGCAAAGCCCCTCGACCCTGAGTGCAGTTGAAAGCAGGTATAGAAGATGGATGGATGGATGGATGGATGTTCTACAAAGGAGACAAGCCTCCCTGCTGCACCACTGGTCGGCACTGAGAATACTGACATGACTGTCTTCAGCAGACAGAATAAAAAAAACTGGTAGCACCAGCAAGCAGTGCGAGCAGCTGAGTTCTTCAATCTTATCCAAAGCAACACGTGAGAAATTGATTTGTGACTCATGGGAATCCACTATGAAAAACTATTGACCCTTGTAAGATTTGGAGGACGGAAACAAATTTGCATGCTTTGAACTTCTTGGTTGTGATGCACAAACAGACACACAAGTCATGACGAACATGCTTCTTTCTATTACACGGTAATAAGTGCCCCTAGCGGGCGAGGTCCCGACCATCACTGCTTGCAGGGCCAATGATTTTAAAATCTCTTTCCACATTCCAAGATTCCAAGATGAAGCAACCGTCTGCCGTGCAAGGTCAAGGTTAAGGTGAGTGCCGCATAATCGTCAGCCTCTTGTGACCAATAGCAGCTGAGGGGAACACACGCAAAGGTCGTTGTGATAGAGCAGCGCAGGCACTAACACTGCGGTGGCAACTGACGAAAAAAAAGCCAATATTCTAAACATTATGAGTCTGCAGGATCAATAAGGAGGGCTGAGGTTGCGAGTGCTGACAAATTATAAATCGCTAAAGGCACTTGAGGACGTGGCAGATTTTTCAATAAGTGAAGATAACTACATTGTGAGCGATAGCGCAGAGAGTATTACGGTGTTGCTTTTCCGCGTTTAACTCAACCTCACACTTTGAAGGACCTTTTTTTTTTTTTTGGGAGAAACAGGACCGATCCTCTAGTCAGACATTGTTTGTCAGTCGACTACAGTCTGCAGCAAATGTAAGGAAGAAAAAAAATAATAATGTGACATTTTGGACAGCCATTCAGAGGAGACGGACAACTGAAGCTTTGTTAATGGGCCAAAATGTCTTGTTAATTTTTCTGCTTCGACGGGAGACACGTCTAGACGTCATTAGTGTCACCCGCAGATATCAGCGAGGGACACCTCGTAGCATACTCAAATAAATGATAAAAAAGCACGGAGCCTCATTTTAATGGACGTCTGCTGACAAACACAAGGTGAGAAAAAAAAAAAACAAAAAAACACAATGACATTTTTCCCTTTTCTCTATGGGTCCTTGTCATTTTCTCCCAGCTTGTCTTAAACAGACAAACTTTCCTAAAATTGTTTATGTCACTGAATATTTCTGGGATGCTGAAATTTAACATTATTTTGCATCCAAAGCATACGCAGAAGGTACACTCAGGATAAAGGTGAAGATATTAAGATTCAGGTGTTTACATGTAATTTAAAACTCATATGATGATGATTCATGATATAATAATCAGAATACAGCAATTGTCCTGTTATCTGGAGTGCATGTAAACGCACTGAGTGATAAATCTAAGCCCATACATATAGCGAGCTGGATGCGGAGCAGCAGCAGCAGTGTAGATCCTCGTCCACTGAATGACAGTTGCCGCTGACGAGACGGGAGCAGACAAGATCGCTAATGGACTGAGGACCCGTCATTTCAGCATTTCTGTCTGACCTACAAAAGCACAACTAAGTCTCAGCCAAGTTATGTGGTCTTGTAGAGCATGGTGTGTGTGTGTTAGACAGTCTTATGGCTAAATCTATAGCTGACTGGCATAAGAGGAAATAAGAAGCTTTTAGATAGGTTAAAAATAAACATGAAAGAATGGGCCCACTTGTTAAGCCCCATCACGTTTCACCATTAGCCAAGAATGTGAATGTGAATGAAGTCTCACGTGTGATACACACACTGCCATACATACCTCATCCTTCCTGAAACCATCCTTACTACATGTATCCAACCTACCAGCCCTACCTTCATGGTTAACACTCCTCCGCATTACTTTACCTAACCTACCTATCCACCTACCTACACTACCCAACACAACCTCCATAGCCTAGCCAACACTATCCATCCAATGCTAACCCTGGCGACTTGCCCTACCACACCATAAACTATCATTCCTAGCCCTAAAATCCCATACACAGGCACACCTACCCTACCCTGGACTACCAATCTGCCCCACCTACACAGGTGAAACTACCCTTTGCTATCCTACCAAATCTGTGCTTTACTACCTACTTACTGCCTACCTGCACTCCTGCTGTACCTTCCCACTCTAGCCTACTCTTTCAATCCTACCTTACTTACCTCAACTACCGCACCCACCCTGCACTACCTTATTAACCCAGACTATTCTGCCTACCCAAATTCAGGCTGCCAATCTACCTCATCTGCATATTGTATCCCCTCCTCCACTGAACTACCAATGCATTTATCCCTCTGAACAAAAAGCTACAGAGTGAAATGACAATTAAGTCAATTTGATAGTTGTCTCAAAAACAATCATTAAAATATATTTTTTTTAAATGTCGACATTAGTTCATCACAGGCACCCATATCTTGAATGCATTCATAGTGATGAACATAATATCCCTCTAAATCTAAATTGACAATAATAGCTGCCTTTGTAGAGATGTAAGGACAGAATCAGCCCCACGATGTCTGTTACTTCCCTAAAACGAAACAACTGCACACATATGGCAGCATTAGCACAGTGAGCCTAATCCGCTGTACGACGTCTCATCGGCACACTTATTTATGGCAACACATTAGCCATTGCACACAGCTCCCTCCTCCTGACTAACCACAAACAGACTTTCATTATCTCTTACAGGAATCTTGGCAACATCCAAACGGCAACATCCTTGAGTATGACATGGTTGGTTCTTTGATTTTCCTCCAATGAAAACCATCTTAAATGTGGGACGGGGTCTTCTAATCACGGTTCAGAAGAATCTCATGAAAAAAGGGAGAGAGGAGTGAGGTTCTGGCCTTGTTTGAAAGCCAAACTGTGATGGACACAACCCTACTGTCAGTGTTATAATGGCTTATGAAATCTCAGCGACACCATTATAATACTTGTTATAAATTCATGTGAAAAGGAAAACTATCCTTTGGTTGTCGGTGAATGTGAAATTTACGCTGCTGTCAGTATTTACGCGGGGTGAAGTGATGCAATTTTATTCTAATGAGAAATAGGAGCAATAATAGTGGAAGAAGCGGGATGCCGTGTTTTTCCTTCCTGCTACCAGAGAGGAAAAATACAGCTTGTGCTCTGATGTATTCATTTATTCAAGACTTTGAGCAAAACACCTCTGTAACTGCAACACGTCTATGGTGCTGAATGATCCTGGGTGCTTAATTGCACATGCAATTGTTTGAAAAAAAAACCCCACTGTGGCACCTAGAAGAAACGCGCAGGAAACCTAAAAGGGATCTCAACCAGGGCATCAGGCGCAGCATGACATCTTTCAGGGGAAACGGCTACTTGCTTGTCGTGAGGGAACCTCAGAAATAAACATCTGAACAGAACGTCTTTGAGAAGATAATTGCAGCTTTTTCTTTGCTCGACATTCTGCTGGATCTTTAGCCCGAGGCTATTCAGACGAGCAGAAGGAACTTGGAGTAGTCACGAGCCACATCGCGGAGGATCGTGGAAGTGCTGATGATAATGATGTCTCTCGCTGCTGAAGACCCCAGCCTGCCCTCCCCGAGCCCCTCCCTCCCACCTCCGACTGGCAGGCTAAGTGCAGAGGTTCCTACAGTGTCCAGGAAGAAAAGCTAAAAATGATTTCTAGCGCCGCAGGAGACAATCGTGCACACGTCTCCATCTTCACCTTACAAGTGGAAAAAACATGGATGTAACCAGATCAAGGGTGGGTAGACTGACAAATGACGAGCAAATGTGTCTGTTTTCTTTATGAGAATATAACCACCAGAATGCCCTTGAATTGAATGCATTTTTGATCTCTTGAAAAAATTGGTAGTTATGTACCGATCTCATGAAAACACTGTTACTGTGCTTAAACGTTACAATACGTAATTGCATGATATTTTTTGTTTAAACATGTATACATCAAATTTCAGTTTCCTCAGTCAAGTGAGTTCATCAAGTCGCTCTGAAAGAAAGCAGGACAGCAGCAATTATTCGCCTTAACAGCCACCCATATACAGCACAGCATACAGCACAGCAGAAAGCTATAATATACCTTGAACATTAACATACAGTATGTACGTTACTGACCTAATCCCGCCACAGGCCACGATTATCTTATTCTTTCTTGCTTTTAAAAATTGCCACAACGCAACCATGTGTGCACAAGTTGTTACCATTTATCACACACAGATGTGAATATCCAAATTTTCAGACGGCATCTAATCAGAGAGAATGTTTTCAAAAAGTAGGACTTATAATTGAGATCCTTAAGTACTTGAAAAAGCAGTTTTTGTTTAGCAGGCCGCTGTGCAAAATCATTTTATCAATTGGCTGTCCAAATTTTGTTGTTACGAACCTTTGCAAATGATCACCATGACATTTTCAATGGCACTACCAAGTCAGATATTTAGCACTGAGGTTTATGCTTTCAAGAGAAAAATAATATTTACTCCTTGTGAAAAACAAAACTTAAAAAGAATAGAAAACTATTTCATTTTTACCTCTGGTTCCACAGATTTGTTTTGGAAAATCATTATTAGGGGTCTAAAGGTGAACATTTTGTTTGAAAAACATTGGAAAGTATAAGCGCAGGGATTCTGTCTAATAGTGCGTCAGTTGAGAAGTTTGTTTAAATAGATGAAAAACGCCAGAGTGAGACGGAGGCTGATTACTACCCTGGCCGCAGCGAGGATGTTTATTTCAGAGCTCAGAATTAGAGGCTGTGAGGAGAAGAGGTGAAGGAGGGAGGTGGAGAAACGTTGTTGGAGATGTGAAGAGGAGTAAAAAGCTACAGCAACCAGGTTCGGTTCAACCGTAGCTGAACCTGCAAAGGAGTGTGACAAAGGAAGGAGGAAGGACAAGCAGAGGAGGAGAGGAACCAAAAAAACAGCCTAAACGTTTTGCAATTAAAATGGAACCACTTAAGATTAACTAGATTAACTTAATTTAAGATTACATTTCCATGCAAACTGAGGCAGTCAGCATGAGTGTCTATCGATATTTCATCAGCAATTCATTTATTTGACTTTTTTTTTCATTCTACATGAAGTCCTATATGAAGGATTTCCTGTTGCAACCCAATAAAAGCAGCATTCCCCAGCTAACAGAGCCAGCAGCATCAAGCTGCTTAACAGGAAACCAAACTTTTATTAATTAGCTCAGCACCGCTGACGACGGATTCCCAGTTGTGCTGGGGACACTGTTACTAGCACCAACTAGAGTAAAATATTGCTTCGTAAGCCATTTGGAAAACAAAACTTCCAACTCAGATCCAGAGTTTGTGTCTTTTCCCTCTCGGTTTTTCTCAGGCAGAGCCGCCATCAAAACACCCCAGACTGCGAGCTTTTTAATCACTCGCTAACTCAGCACAAGTTCCTTAAAGCGGGCGGGTGGTAACCAGATAGGAGCGGCCCGTGTGCTAGTCCAAGGCTATCGCCGGGGGTGTGTGTGAAGCAGACAAGCATCAGCTCTTACGCTTGTCTTTTATCACCATTGCTGCCCCTTATTTCTGCTCTCTTCATCTCCCACTCCTCCACTTTGCACCGCCCCTCCCCTTGAAACACCATCGACTCAAATCTCAGTCACGGCAGGAGACCCCTTTAATCGCGATTCCCTCCCTTTTCTCACACGTCCTCAAAAATTGGCTCGGGAGAAGGCTGGAAAAGCCTGCGAGCGTGGAGCGGAAGGCGTGGCGGGCAGCTGACCTGAGCGAGCGCTGAACAGGAAGACGGCAAACGGGGAGGGAGGAGCAGAGAGATGAGGGATGGTGGGGGTTAAATATGAGAAATTAGAGACGTGCAAAAAAGGGGAAAATGACGGAGACCAGAGTGAAGAATCAGATTCCAAATCCTGATCTAATTCTATTTCTTGAGGCTCCAGCAGAGATCCTCACATTCCTTCCAACTCCCTCCGAGGGACAACGCCATCACCCACCCTGCTCCCACTCCTCCAACCACTGCCCCCAGGCGCTCTGGCCACCCCCACCCGACCCTCACATCCCATTTCCAAGTGAAACATCTTTGAAGTTGGTACTGTTAGAGGGAACGCAGTGGGACTCCAAATCAGCACGGGTTCACACTTTCTTGCAGCTCGGAATTGGCGGCTGCGATAAGCAGGGTTGGACCCACGTGAGGTTCGGGGTCTTGGTGACACACAGCTGCAGCAGCTCTGAATGCTGATGTTTTTGCTGAAATATGGAAATTGCGATTTTTTTTTTTTTTTTTAATTTTTAAATTTTTATTTTTGCTGCAGTTGTTTACATTCTAATCTAAATACCCGCCCCCCTCCCATCAGAGCCCGAGCGACCTGATGATAGTTACACTCGGTGCAGCTGACACGTGTCCGGCGACGGCGTCGCTTCGTGCTCAAGTGCCACTACAACGGCACATTCAACCTCAACCTCCCCGCTGTCGAGAGGAGGCGCGGCTGAGGAGCCTGCGATGGGAATTCTTAACGTAAACGACGAGCAGCAGCGGCAGGCTGAGGCAGCCTTTCCTGGGGGTGTTCCGCCGGCTGACTGATGGAAGCAAAAACAAGACGACTATTGTAATTATCATCAGCATCATTGTAAAACATTCATCATCGCCGTCGTCAACACAGTAGTTATCTCCCCTCCGTCACCAATCAGCCGTTGTTATTATTATAACCATCATCGCTCGGCTCGGCACAATCCGCGCGCGCTCACACCAGATCGCGAGCGTTTTACAAAACGCAGCCGCGCACCTCCTCAACTCCGGCAAACTCGGAGCGCCGCTTCCGCTCCAGGTTCCCGCAGGGTCCGCGTGGATGCGTCTGCGTGGCGCTCCAGGCCTGCGGCCAATCACGGCGGCTCGCTCACACTGATCCGATGGAAATGTGACGCCGGGCTGCCTCATCCATAAAGAAGAACCCGGCCGAGCATAATGGCCCGTATAGAAGCGAAAGGTGTTAACACGTTTTCCCACCGCTGCAGACGAGTGTCGGGGAGAACAATCTCAATTATTCATTGGCGAGCTGATTTATGTGGTTTGGTATGGTGCATATTAAAGGCCTGTGGAGGCACGAGGAGGTGGAGGCACTTTACGCAACCGCTATTAATTGGGACCCCTCCGTCACTCTGGCACTCGGAGCACACAGGCGGCGGCGACTGAAGTTGGAGAGCCTCAACTAGCAGAGAGTTTCAAAGGCACTTTTAAAAATACGGGCCACACACGCTCACGTGACCTGGGGAATCTATTAGGGCTGTTACTGCTGTATTTAACATATATATATGTAGAGCGAAGGACAGAGAGAGGACAAGACTGGGGAAAGTTCCAGTGTGCCTTATTAGCATAATTACTGTAAAGCCGTGCGAAGTTTGCATTGGGCCCCTTGGTTTTTCTCCAAATGATAGCCTCGGCTTTTGGCTGATCAAAGACGCCGCCTCCCACCTAATGTATGCACATATCTCCATAAAGTCTACGTAAGGCAGTGGTTGAGTTGCGGCTTTGGATTTTTGCAGTACTGGCAGTTTAAACACACACACACACACATATATATATATATATATATATATATATATATATATATATATATATATATATATATATATATATATATATATATATATATATATATATATATATATATATATATATATATATATATATATATATATATATATATATATATATATATATATATATATATATATATATATATATGTATATATATATATATATATATATATATATATATATATATATATATATATATATATATATATATATATATATATATATATATATATATATATATATATATATATACTGTGCTGTTCATTCAGACTGCATTTCGCTGGTTCTTGGTATTGAGGTGTTAGTTTGTTTGCTTGGTGTGGACGTGTGACATGCGCACGCAAAAACAGACCGAAATAGATTTTCGCGGAGAACACAGTCCCTGTGGACGCTGCCGTCTGCGGGAAAATTCACAAAGGAGAAAGTACAAGATGTTAAAAAAGAAAGAAAAATCAATGTGGGGAGGTGGGGGGTGGGGGGGTTGGTGTCGTGAGGGATTTGAAGTGAAGAAAATAACTAAACATGTGATTTTAATGTTGTTTTCACGCTGCTGCGGGAGTTAAAAAGAACCCCTGAAAGTTATCCTAAGACTGTGACGCCCTCCTTTACTGCCTGTCACACATCAAGAGCTCGGTGACTGGAAGAGGCAACTGGGCGGTAAACTGGACTGAGCTGGAAAAGGGAAGAAGGGGGAGGGATGTACAGGAATGTGTCATCGTGATGATAATGGAGGGTGAAAATAAAGAAGCTGCAGTTGTGAGTGTTTGGTATTTTCCATAATATTCATTCCCACGATGTCCTGTCCCAAACCGCCTCCCCTCACACTCTCCAGTCCTATCCCACTGCATCCCATCACATGCCTCATCCCATCCCACCCTCCTCGTCCTATCTGGTCCTACTCTGTCCTATTTTAAAGAAACTGATAATCAAAAAATGTGACTGGACAAGAGGCACTGCAAGCGTGCTTGAGTACAACAGCACTAAGTTGCTTGGCTTCCAGCTCCGTATCCCACTTTTAGATAATGGTTAATTAGAGGAGCTATTGGGCAACAGTTTAATGGCTCGTCATCAGTCATGATGACTCTTGTGCTGCCTCACAAGAGTCAAACTGTGGTCTGGTTGCAATATTATTTGTATTGGTTGAGCAAAAGTACCAATTAACCAGACAAAAACATAATTTGTTGTCATTTTCTTTATATTTATCTTTTTTTTTTTTTTTTACTAAGATGCAGGTGCATCGCAATTGAAAGCAATCTCACATTCTACAATGGTGTGCAAAATTGATGTGTGCTATATTTCCTCCGCTGCGCTGCAGAAACTTTTTTTTTTCTTCCTCAGATTGAGATGCATTTATTCAGCAGGAGTGCAACGGCATTCATCAGAAACACACCCTACATCAAACTTTTAAATTTATTCAGAGGCCCAATCAGAGCGCACAGCTACGAGCAAGGAAGCAAGTCATCACGATTATTTATATCTCCTTCTTTGTAAGCAAGCACAACTTTTCATAGACGCTGCCTGATCCTAAACAAAGAGCACATCCCTCCCGCTGCCTCGGCGCCGCAGGTACGACTCCCGAGTCGTCAGCTGCTGGAGAGCTCCCAGCCATCAGCTCCACTGCAGCCACTTCATCACCCGGACTGTCCAGCTGCCTCGTGTCCACTCACATCACGCTTGGGTGAATCACATCGTCTTGATCTCAGCGCTCTAATTGCTGGCACTACTGCGACACTCACTGAACCATCTTGCACTTGCATGATGATCGTTTCACCTGCACTTTATCATTATTATTATTATTATTATTTATACTTTTTATATTTTCTTGATTCTTATTCTTTGGATATTTTTGTGTGTTTTCCTCAGCAAGATTTAAATTACGAGAATAAAGCAGATTCTTCACGAGTACACTTTGTAAACTGGGCAGGCAGAACTGGCAGCATTTAAATGGATGGTTTGAATGGGTTGAATAAATGTATAAGTGAGACACAAACAGAAATACAAATGAATCTAAATATTCTGGACTTATTAATACAGCAACATAAAACATACATAGTGGTCTGCCATCTTATTCCATATTAGCATAATTGCATTCTGTGATTGTTTGGATTGCTAATTACTCCACATTTGCGCTCACACAGCCAAACTTAAGAAAGGACCAGAGGTGCCCAAAAAGGTGCCTGATCTAAATAGTACTAAATGCAACACCAAATGAAACAACAAATTAAAGGGAATTTCCACCAATTCATTTGTTGAAGACAGGACCGCCGGACCAGACAGCTGCAAAAATTTGGAGCCTGGACAAAACTCGAATCAGCTGATGTTGCCATTCCAACATCCAACTCTTCATCTTCTGTCTCCGCTGGGGAAAAGTGTTTCAGGACCAATTATCAGTCAGTCGGCTGTCCTTTTATGCACCCATCGTATCCCCAACACTGAAACTAGACTGGATGCCTTTTATTTCAGAATCTTGGTGCGTTCCGACTGGTGCCCAGGTGATTTCAAATGGTGACCCACCCACTTTGTGTTCGGCAACTGTGTGCAAAAGATTTGCTTCTTGCCGCTTCACATGACAGGGAAAGAAAGAGGCGCAGCGAGGAGAGGAATCATTACAAGCCTGCAGGCCTGGCAGCAGGTGGCGCCACAACGAACAAGACCCAACAATAATGGAGCAAATCCATCTGGCCTCTCTCTCTCGCTCTCTCTCTCTCTCTCTCTTTCACTCGCTCTCTCCGTCTGTTTCTTGTCATCCATCCTCAGGCCTCGCTGAGCTTTGGATGGAAGTCATTTGGGAAAAAGCTCAGAGGGAAAAGTGGCACCCAGCAAATGCAAAGAGAAAATGGGGTACAAGCAGTTTTGGCGGCGCCATAATGCCCCGCAATCCGATGTGGGAAAGAGCGAGAGAGATGGGCGTAGGCTTATGAAAAAGAGTGCAGAGAGAGAGAGTGAGAGAAAGAGAGAGAGAGAGAGAGAACGGACAGATGACACGAGTGGGGGAAAAATTTAAGAAAAGACATTTCGGGGGGAGCCCGGGGTGAGAGGTGGTTGTTAGATTAGCCTATTTTCCTCTCAGGGGCCAGTTTAGCGGCAGCATAAAGCTTTTAGCATGCCTACTTTCGACCACAAGGTTGCTGTGACCGAACTTGGGCTCCGCTTCTGGAATCCCATTTAGGTCCTGGCTGCCTAAAATCCCCTCCACAGCTCCTGCCTCATGGCTCTTATCAGCCGTTCAGCTATGCGAGCAGATACTGATGCGTCTGCGCCACTGCGAGATGAAGTGAGGAAAAGAGGGAAGGGTGGGGAGTGGGGGAACGTATTCACCCACTTGAGGGTATTAAAAAAAACAAAAAACAGTGCCTTCGCTCCCGCGATGCTCTGAGGTCTTTAAGACAGTTTGGCTCAGTGTTCAATCACCACAACAACTTCACCTTAACAACAATGACTCCGCTAACCTTGGCTATCCATTAGCCTGTCTAAGAACAAAAGCAGCATCCACAGGGAGCCATTAGAGGGATATAGCTGTGGGAAGGGAAGTATCCAATAGAGCAGATGGGCTGCGCTTTAAACTGGCTCCAGGGCTGGACAGCCGGCTCATGCACCGCAGGTACTGGTGGGGGGAGAAATTAGGCTAAAATCGGTGCAGCACATAGAAGATGTTCAGGTTCAGTTTGGGAGGGGAAAAAAAACCCACAACTTACTTCTGGCCAGTTTGATGTGTATACCTCCAGAAATGTTAATATTCCATAAATAGCAGCTCCAGTAGCAAGGAGGCGGCCAATAGGTGCCATCATGCATCTACAGTCGGCCAGAATCTTGAGAGAGTTTGGTATTTTTACCCTGACATCACAGCTCATATAAGAACTGTATGAGATCAAGTGTGGTCAGAAAAAATTGGTAATATGCCTTCTGTCCACAAGGGGTACTAAATCTTACACACGGGCCTTTAAGATTCTCTTCTACAAAGTAACTTAAAGACTTTATGCCACGAGATGGCACTATTATGCACGGGGCGTTTAATTGGATAAAGTGGGAAAATAATGCTTGTGTTTTCCTCATCAAGGAAGCAAAGAGACAGTCAAATCGTCACACATCACTAAAAGACATTTTTTTTTTTACAATATTGGTCAAAGAGTGTTTAGACTGCAGAAAGAAGCCGTTTTTAAAATAGTGTCATACTTTCTAAGAAGAAAAAATACTGGCTTAGCTTCCCCAGGGGCTGGGTTTCAATGAGAAGAACTATCTGGCACTGTGAGGTGACGTTCAGTACTGGTGCTACGCCACTTGTTTCAATGAACTCTCTCCAAAGTGCGCTTTTAAACAAGTACAATCGTGACGCACACTCACCTATGACTCGAGCCGCTTAAATGGCTCCCAAATTGCAACGTCAACAAGTTACTTTCCCCGACGCTGCGCTTTAAAAAGTGAGTCGTCTCCCCGCCGCATATTTTCATGACAGCCCAAGTCCCCTGTAATATGGCCAGAACGGCATTTAAATGGAGAGAGGGAAAACGAAAAAAAAAAACAACTGGAAAAGAGCAGAGAAAAAAAAAAGTGACAGGACTGAATGCAGTTTATATACTGCAACTGACTTGCCAGCGTTTCCTGCAGTCCAGCACGATAGAAGAGTTGACAGGGAATTTACATTTTTTTATGTGTTAAATATAAGTGTAGTGGCGCTGAGTCTGGTGGCTGGATGGTCCTGAGCAGAGCTGAGCATGTGTCACCTGTCTCTTCCATCCCATATACTCCCCCAGACTAACATTACAGCAGTACCCCTGGGCTATACAGCAGATAACAGCCTTTTCGTGTGTGTGTGTGTGTGTGTGTGTGTGTGTGTGTGTTTCACATCGGGCTAGCTGGTGGACGGCGGCGGCAGGAGAGCCGAGTTATAAGACCTTGTTAATGTGACTGACACACTAACACAGTCACCGAGGGACTCGGCCCAAGTTGTCGACTCCATAACTTCTCAGACGCAGTGCGAGAGCAGCTCAGTGTGCAGTGAACTTCCAAGGGTCACTCCTCAGTTCAGTTATTTAACAACACACTTCTGTGAAAATAAATAAATAAATAAATAAATAAATAAAGTCAGTAGCTGTGTTTCCATGACCCCTTGAATTGCGCAAAACCTAAATATTGCAATAAAAAACCGGTGATGGAAACAGCTAAACTTCAAAAAACACCATTCAACAGAATGGCCGCATTCTGTTGCTGCCATGCTAATTCAAAGCTAATTCAAAGAGCTGTGATGTTTGAAATAATTCATGAAGCACGGCACGTCGATTTTAACATCTGATGGAAAGTGATTCCAATGTGCGAGACAACCTGAGAATCATCAGCAGTTGAGCTGCTGAGATTTCAAGTGTTTTCATTTAGACCAATGAGCATCCTCTGAAGAGAGAAAGGCGGGAGCTATGGACCTACAGCCAAGGTTCAGTTTTAACACAAACAGAAAGCTCCTAAACAACAGAGGCTGCAGTGTGTATTACCAGTTTTATGGTAACTGGACATGATTTCCTCATTAAAAGAAGAACAAAGAACAAAGCAAATACTGCCGTGCGTCACTGACAGGTGAGTGTCAAAGGTTTGAAAGGGTCTCATATTGGCCCAACATCTTTTATAGAAGGAATCTGAAATAAATACAGCAGATCTGATTCCATCCCACATGGCAGGTTAACTTGCTGTGTTTGTGTTTGATAATGACGTTTCCTTTCCAACCCAAGCGGTCGGAGAGGATGAGCGCCCTCCAGAGTCTGGGTCTGCTCAAGGTTTCTTCCAACTGACACTCACGTCATCTCTGGATGGATCTGCTGGTTTCTCCTTCTGTCATTGTTCAAAGTGCTTTGTGACGCCTCTGGATGTGATTTAGTGCTTTTTAAATAAAAGCTGATTGATGGATGGTTGATTGATTGATAATGAGGCTTCGTCATGAGGGAGACAGAGAGAGAGAGAGGGAGGGAGAGAGAGGGAGAGAGAGAGAGAGAGAGAGAGGTGTGTTAGGATAGCTGCAGGTACCTGGTAGACGTGGTAGGCGTTGGCGGCTCTGCCCTGCAGGAACACGGAGGGGATCCAGACGTTGATGAGCGCGCGATGAGCTCTGAGTGGCACAAACAACAAAACCGTACAACTTTTACTGTCATCACCCTCGAAAACAACAGAGAAAACTTCACGATCAGCCAAACCAAATCTGACGTTGCCGTGATCTCAAACATGAAGCTGAAAAAGCGCTGTCACACATCTGTGCTTGATGAGGGTTTTTGACGCTTGTCTTGTTGAATTATTCAACAGAAGAAGCTCGAAAAGGGAACAGATCACTAAATATCTGGCAAGTTGGGAAATTTGGTTTGGGAAAGAGGTGATGAAGATTAATTAAATTCGATTTAAACTGATTTAATAGAGGAAGTGGGTGAAATCTCCACCCCCAAACTGTGGCTCTGCAGTCAGCGGCTAATAAATCCTGAATCTTTTTCTTATCTCACCAGAACTGACTGATATATTCTGAGGGGATTATCCAGCATTAAATGATGCCAACATGCAGGGCTGTCAAGCACAAAACAGGAATGAGGACACAAGAGCAACATTAGCTAATGATGCCTTCAGCTCAATAATAAAGACATCAGTGCAGACAGTATTATCTTGTGGCTTCTGTGAAGAAAAGCACCACAATTCACATCGCGATCACATCATGAGACCAAGACAAGAGGAGCGGTGGTGTCGTTATGTCAGAAGCTTCAAATTTAAAGTGGTGTGAAGTGTGAAGTGGATCTGACTTCAAGGGTCGTGGAGGCTCAAGGGGAGAATAGAGCGGAATCCTCTTACGTCTCAAAGTCGGACAGGCTGGGGTCGTCCGAAGTCTGGCTCAAGTCCCCTGGAAGCTGTTGGAATCAGACCAGGGACAGATGAACATGGGGATCTTCTTATTTCAGGCAAGGAACATTAATGCAAGCAGTAAATAAAACAGTTTCATATCATCGTTTTCATACCATCGTTTGTTCATTTGTTCATTTTATCAAACAAAATTGGTATCTTTAGGTTTTTACCTTTCATTTCATTTCAGTCAGTGTCAAATCATCCCCTGCTAGTACAAGAAATGCTGGTTTCATGTTTCTCTCTCTCTGTAAATATATATACATGTGTGCGTGCATCATTCTTCTGCCACCACTCCTCCTTCTAACGAAACGTCTTTGGTCCAACAGTCGCACAGAGTCAGGTTCAAACGAGACCCGCAGACCATGAGAAGAAATGAGGGAGCAGGAGCAGGAGTGCGATGATCTGCAGGCGCCAGAGAGCCACCTGGCGCGTGCACACAGACACGCACGGCCAGCAGCCCAGCTGAGGAGGGCTGAAGCTGGGGGATAAGAGGCCTTATCTTCAGCCTGGGGCTCCGGCCACTCGCTGCTGCTGCTGCTGCTGCTGCTGCTGCTGCGTCCACACACACATAGCACAGAGAGTAGGGCCAGCGTGTGTGTGTGTGTGTGTGTGTGTGTGTGTGTGTGCAACAAAGAGAGAGTATCCCAACTACTCTGAGCTCTCCTGAGCATGACCAGATGGTGGTGTTCGCTGTGCCCATTGTCATTACGGAGAACAACTTTGGAGACATTTATAGGGACTGAAGTTTTTGCGGAAGGGAATTTGACAAAGCACTGGCAGCCACTGGAACGGACAGGAAAAGAGCAGCGCCCACACGGGGAGTCAAAGCTCCTCAGCGGCAGCGGGACAAAGGCGCGAGGACGCACACGCTTTGACCGACAGATTTCCTCTTTGGATCGGACGGCGCGACGGACTCAGACGCGGGGAAGACGTGAGAAAGTTCACAGATAACAGTGTCATGGCGCAGAGTGAGAAGAGGAGGATGGCAGGCAGTCAAAACACATAAAATCAGCCAATATAGCTTTATATACACATAGAGGCTGGTTAACAGCTTAAAGCAAAACTTTTTAAGGTTCCCTAAAAAAGACGACGTAAATTTAAATGCATTTCTGTCACACTGTTGGAGCTCAGCTAGCTCACCAGTAGAGGGCAGCGTGAGCAACATACTGCAGCGTGCTTGAAATAAAGCATAGAAGAGGAAGGTTACAGAATAGAAATTTTCTGTATTGAATAATTATTATTATTTTTTCCATCCTCTTTGGTTGAAATGAGGAGAAAAAGGATCAACCTCCTCTCCACTTCACCAGCCAAACAAAAAGTCATTGGTCTGGGATGGTCTCCCTGGGGGCAAATTATGATTTCAAACATTGTAATGATCATCATCAAAAACATCTCACAAGGACTCTTTCTGTGCATAAGTCACAAATCACCTGAAGCCGTGCAGTTTGCAAATTTGATGATTTTTTTTTTGTTCTCCACCACCTCCAGATCTTGTGATGCAGAGCAACACTTGAAACCACTCATACATGCCAGGCGATGAAATCCCAGCGTGTGTGTGTGTGTGTGTGTGTGTGTGCATGTGAACACTCACTGGTCCTCGGAGGTCGATGAGCTCCTGTCTCATCTGGACGATGAGGTGGTCTTTGGCCATGAGGGAGCGGTACAGCCGCTCATTGAACTCGATCAGCTCGCCGTGCATCTCTGCCACCTGCAGCGCACACGCGGATATGCAGTCAGAAACTTCCATCAAGACTTTGTGTGTGTGTGTGTGTGTGTGTGTGTGTGGTAGTGTCCATGATATGAAGTCTCATTATATTTTAAAAGCCACTCTGTCCAGAAATCAAACAAAAAGCAAAAAAATGTTGCTGTGCTTTTTTAAAAATAGTACTCCGCCATCTTCTTTTTTTTCATTATTATTAACTACAACAGCGGTCATGGCTTCCCACGGCTGCAACACAGCGCCTCGGGCCTCAGCTGTCAGAGGCAGAAGCACACAAACGCAGCAACACACGATCATGCGACCGTATCGCCGGAGAACGTTCAGAAACATGGCCGCGCGTCCGCCACGCTCCAGGTGAGACGTAATGCGTGTCGACAGCGGGGCAGATTCTGAGAAACAATAAAGCCCCTGACGGAGATAGATAGAGAGCGAGTGAGAGAGAGAGAGAGAGAGAGAGAGAGAGAGAGACAGAGAGAGAGAGACAGAGGTGTATGAGGTGAACCCAGTTCATGTCCAGAACACTCAGACTCCCGCCAGGTCGGCTAATCAATCGTCCTCGGCTCTGACTAACCTTGACGTTGTGCGGAGCCCATCTGTGCGCAGGCTCATGCAAATATGGCCTCATAAGTCTGTCTCACACACACACACACACACACACACACACACACACACATAGAATTCATCTGGCTAATAGGGCCGGACAGGTCTCTGTCAGCAGGCTGACAGTGGTGACACACTGCGCTGTATGGAGGACACCTGCTGTCACAGCCGTTTGTGCCGAGGTGCCGTCACTGGATGACAGCTTGAGCCGAGCAGTGGGCCGCCCTGCAGCTGCTCCGACACCGACCCACCCCAACCCACCCCAACCCACCCATCCACACATCCACAGCCAGTCAGAGACACCGAAAAGGAGCAAGGTCTAATACGGGCAGACGTAATCAAGCATTATTAAAAAAAAAAAAGAAATCTCAGTTCCAGAAATTGCAGATCGGCTATATTATGGTCTGGGTTGTTGTTGAGCAGTAATGAGATTATAAATGGAAAATCTGGCAGTATTCTCCATACACTGCAAGACCGCTGGCTTGTCTGAGACTTCAAGGCTAAATCCATCTTGAGGGGCTCTAACCTGATATGATATGATAGAATATGACTTGACCAATCGACATCCTTTCAAGAGGAAGAAGCAGAGGATTTGTTGTTTGTGTCTGATTTTTTGGCTGCAACTTCCATTTCCAAATGTTGAGCTTTTGGTAGCAGTTTGTGCCCTACAAGAGCAGTCAGACCAGTGCAGGAGCCTCTCTAGACTCTCAGTCAGTTTCTCAGGTACTAATGTTTATAAACAGCAAGAAACCAAATCATTGGTTAAAATTTTCAAAATTTGAGAAATGTGCAGGTAAACAAAAATGAAACTGTGGGTACATCTCATATATGTTAATTTGTTTTTTTTAACAGTCAGAACATGACAACAAAGTGACTTGGCAATGAAATTAAACTTGTGGCATCAGTGGATGCTGTGGGGTCAAACTGGTCTGCTTCTAATCTTCTGAGAATGTACAGATGTTATTATCATAAAATGGGCGCAAGTTTTTTTTTTCACAAAATTGTTTGGAACTTGAATAAGTAAATAATGATCAGTTTGGGTTCTTTAATGTCCAGGAATGCAATAACACTGATTACCAGGCAGTATTTTGTAACGAGCTCTCTTATCTTTATTCCACAGAACTCCATCCAAACGCTGCTGCCTTCCTTCAAGCTGCAAAAGCAATTCAAATTCCAAAAAATAAATTCCACTCTAGTGTGATTTGATCATCTGGCTGCCAGTCGTTACAGAAATAATTTGGTAGTTGGAGCTGTTCAAAGCGAGACTCCAGGAGTTCTCCATCAAAACACTGCAACATATTCAATAACGTTATTTACTTTATCGGCGTGTTTTGAACGATTGGCAGCACTGCGTATGCAGGAAAAATCAGATAAAGACATGGACTTCACCTCATTGAACTCATCAAACCGCCATCGTGCATTACTAATCCCAACAGACTAAAAACATGACGACAACAAGCAGTCTTTTTTCAGTTAATTCATAATTTCTCATATGAGCACGTGAACAGCTAAGATCCCAGGGAGCCTCGGCACGCCGACCTCGCCTCTTGACGATGGCTCCTACTGCAGCTTATGAGTTATGACGTGACTAACAATGTGTGAATCTTCAAGCTGGCTGATAAAGCTCCCCACTCTCCAACACAACAGAAGATCTTCAGGTGGTAATCCATGCAGAGCAAAGTCAAGACTTTCTCAATGTTTAGAGAGTCTGTGAGTCTGTGAAGTCCTTCACGTGAAAAAGATAAATCCCTTCAGCCTCAGCTTTCCACCAAAGGTGAGGAAGCTTTTAGTTGAGTTTTCAGCAGTTCACAAAGCAATAAAAGACGGTTGATGCAAATTACAGAACATAAAGGATGACAACAATATACTCACAAACCTGATGTCTCACTTTGTCTGTGTTTTTATAAGCAAAGTCGAGACGGAGCAAAAATCCAGACGGGGTTAAAATTTAAGCTCTGCCACAATAAACACATAGAATCTTAAATCCTTGTGCATTAGCTTTAGGAGCATTAAATAATGCAGATGCATTTTGTCCACAACTCATTGTTAATCCCTTTCACTTTCTTCCTGCTGCTTTATCTCATATCTTCCATTTGTGATTTTAATTCAAGACCATTGACAGTAAAAAGATGATGATCGTAACGCAACCCACTGGCTTGCGGAAACCCGTTTTGAAGACTAATTTCTCATCAACGCCACCTTGAGTTTCAAGTGTGCTTTGAAACTGTAATATTCCATATTTGAACGTGTGCGCCCTAAAGATTTTGCCCATTTTTACTCAAAATTAGACCAAATCAGAAAAAATGAACACTAGGCTATCTGATTATTTTTATTTAATGTTTTTTCACGAGCGATTCTTCAACAAAAAAAGGAACTAGTTTGTAATGGTAGGAATTTAGTGATCCTTGACATTTTTTCTCTTTTTTGCAACCAACTTTGGCGGTCCCTACTGGACATAGAATAGAACGCAAGTTTTGGCTCTTCTACATGAAAAACCAGATGCTTTGTCCATCTTTTGATTAATCACCTTTTAATCCATGTGTTGGCACGATCTGGGTGGACGCCATCTTTATGTCAACAAAGGCTTATAAAGTAGCAAATAAAGCCAGTGACTGTGGTGATTTTATCTCATTAAAAACATCTCTAAGCATTTTCTGTCCCATTCCATGCCGGTGCGTCCCTGTAAATATGACACAATGGACCTTTACAGTCTTTACAGTGATGCTTTGGCCCGTGCATCAGCCCGTCCTCGGCTATTCACCACCTCTATTTGTTCGACTGCCACAACCCTTAAATGGGACATTATGAAAGAGGGAATTAATTTTAAGCGTGAAGGAACCCAATTAATTCTCAGCGTGAGGGCGGCTAATCAGTTTGCCAGTCGCGCACGGGTGCCTTTAACCGCACGTTAACAAGCGTGCACGAGACGATGGCATTTGAGTGAGAGCATTTGAGTGTATCAAGTGGGGTCAGGTGGTAGCAACGGCAATTTGATGAAATGACCATGATATTTTCTGGGGCACCTTCAGGTTCATCTGCAGATCTCAGGGCTTGGACGTGTGATGGGTTTGTTTTTCCACGTGCACAATTCAGGTTACCCCACGTGCCAATGAATATGTGCAGGAAAAAAGCCTAAATGAATCTGTACAAGCCGTCTGAAAGAAATTATCAATACAGCCACCGAGTTCAGGAGTATTGACAAAACTTTTTTATCGTATGGAGAACGAACCAGAACTTTGGGAGCCTCGATACAGTTACATTTTGAGAACGGCACCGAGTGACTAAATGTCTTAACCAACCTCTGCATTTCCATGTTTACAACCCGTACACAATGTTTCTTAATTGAGGACTCAACAATGGCAGATTGCACTGTTTGTTTGCTCAACCTCATCGTTGGCCCACATTCATATTCGCTGCCATCTTCTTCTTCTTTTCTCCATCTTCCCGAGTCTGTTGTCCATTTCTGTGGCAGTTTTGTAGCGCCACTTACAGTCCTGGCATATATGGTACAGTTTTTTCAGACTAGTGGTTTTTACACATTCAGCACATTTCATGAGTCAATGCTGTGGCGCTTCTGGAAATCATCAAATGAAAATAATTTCTTTCTTTCCTCTCTGCGCAGTAGGTCCAAGGCATGATGGGAAAAGCAGGCCAAGATGACCAAAGCTATAAAAAGATATTGGTATTGTCCCCTAAGGTCCAGTCTGAGTGGGGCTCCAATGTGAAGTCACTGACATTAACTGGGTCGGTAGAGAGAAGACAGCTGACAAGTTCTACTGTATGATGGCGTGGGAACCCAGCGCCTTGTCAGCAGCAGTTAGTCATTCTCAGAAGGTGATGAGCTGCTTTCAAACTTTGTAGAGTGATTTTTTTTTTCAATGTTTAATGGGATTTAAGGCGAAACCTTTCATAAAAAAAAAAAAAAAAACTCAACAAGCCAGAGAAGAAGAGGGCTGCAAGGCATTTGTTTGCTTCTGGCTACCAGGAGTTTTTATTCCACCACTTCACGGCTCAGCCAGGCAGCTCGGCCCGCCCTGCAATCATCACTCCAATTAAAACGCACATTATGTGGGGGGGAGTTGTCAGTCAAAGCTACAATGGAAGATGTAGGTAGCGTGGGATTATTATTTAACAACAACCATTTCCTATAATGGCCGTTTTTGTATTTGTTTTTAATGTGACTGCCAACGCATGTAAAATTATTCGTTGACAGACTCCAACGAGGCCCCGGGGGGTTGACCGGCAGAGAAATAACTCAACGTGATTGAATCATTTAAAAAAAGACACTTTCAGGCTCTACAGATCATTTTGACAACATCCCTTAGGCTGGAAATGATTGGATTAACAGAGTTGAAAAACAATATGTTTTTTCAGTTCTCTTCCATTCTGGCTGAAAAGTGACCAGTTGCTGTTAATTGTAATGCAACCTAACCTTTATCAATCATGTATGCAGAGGAAATTTATCGTCAACATGGAAAAGTGGAAAATGTACTTAAAAGTTTATATAAAAGGTATTAAAATAAATGAAAGTAAAAAGAGAGCGACCTTGACCTCAGACATAAATATTTAATGCAGGTAAAGTTTAAAGTTCCATATTATTGGCTTGTTATCCCAGACACCAGTGGGGCAGCCTCACACTAAAAAAAAAAAACAATAGACCTGGAAAAAACATTATATTTAGGCCTCTGTTTACAACCTTCTATAGAGAACATAGTCTTTCCCCATCCCCTTACACTTGCTCTGCTCTGATTGGTCACATTTTCAAAGTCTTCTGATGACCTGATCTAGTTCAAGACTGAGAAAAACACATACAAATTCATCAAATCCCTCCCGCTAACACAAACTACCAAGCAGATTATAGCAGAAAGCAAATATCCATTCATTCACCCAGTGATTCCTGAGCACAGCACAGCACAGCACCACTACTGCTTACCGTTTCCTCAGGGGAAAATTAGGGTTCATTAATTAGGATGCCTCTCCTGCCTTTCAGAAGTTACCATCCAGCGAGAATCGACTCAGTCCTTGTTTCATTTTATAATTAAATCAGATTTTCCCAGAGCTCAATATCACTGTGTTCCCAGTTCATCTGTTTAAACTAAAAAGCTGAAAAACTAACAAGGTAAATACTATTCAGGTACGTACTCTCTGGTCCAAATATGGCATCTAATACTGATGATGAATCAGGAGAAATGCACTGCAGATGGCAAACTCGGCGGCACAGAATTAAAAAAGAAAATATTTGTTTATGCCGGTTATTTTGCGGTTTTACAAAGACAAATTGCTTTCATTTGCTTGGCGCAATACTGAGGCGTGGAAACGGTGCTGGAAGCGAGCGCGTGGCAAACTTTACTCTCTGTGTTTAAACAGACCTTAAGGAAGAGCAAGAACAAATTTTGGATTATTAAAAAAGTTTGCGGTCTCCATAACAATAGCTTGCCGCAGCAAAACGCTGGCGAGAGCGCGGTAATAAACAGAAATGGATGTTTGCTATCAGGCACTGGCCTGCAGGGGTTGCTTGAGTGTGATGCATCTGTCAGCACTGCTGGGCTCAACGCACAACTGAGCGCCACCACAGCCATGCTGACCGCACACAAACACCCCGTTATCACAGTGTTTAAAGAGGCGCGCTCACACACACACACACACACACACACACACACACAAAGAAACACACACACAAGCCTCAGCTATCTTCACGGCATCACTTTTGTGCCTCTTCCTCTCTTCTCCCAACTTGCTGGATCTGATCTAAGCTGCAGCGAGCTGAGCCGAGCTGTCCTGAATAGGAAGGAGCCCAGAAAGGCCGAGCTGGCTGAGCTGAGCGGCGGTGGTGGTGGCGCTGCTGCTGCTGCTGATCCGAAACCTCATAACCTTAATTAGGCTGGGACACGCAGGGTGATCAGGACGAGGCGAAATGAGGTCGGCAGGATGGGGAAAATATGGACACATGTCCGAGTTCAGAAAGAGACACCAGGGGGAAATAAGAGGACAAGGCAGGACAAGGAGTGAGGCGGGGGGTCATCGTCTGGAAACTCTGGAAAATGTCACATTCAAACTGTAAAAAGTAAGACTGCACAACTGAAGTCAGTGCTGGGTTAAGGCCCGCCCACTCCAGGAAATACAAACCAATCGTTTCTTCTCAAGGGATTTCATTGAAACCAACAGCCGTCAACAACGGCCTCTCTGACTTTTAGAGGCTGAGACGCTGATGGCCAATCAAAATTAGTGACAGGACATTAACTGCATGCATCGTTCACTCACATGGACACACGTGTGTCATGGTCACAGTGGAGAAAGCTGCCACTGAGGTCCATAAGATGGAACAAATTGTCTCAATAAAGGCGCTACTGAGAGGAAAGACACCTGGTGTGAGGGTGAGGTGGCTTAGAGCTAGCGGCCACCGCTAGCTGCTACGCTGCTACGCTGCCCAGCGTCACCTTGTCGTCAAGTCAGATCAGGCATCAGTTGCTGGAACAGCCGGAGTGCACGTGGTCACCTCAGCGTGGACGGCCCACTGTTTTGCACAAATCTGGAAGCAGCTTGTGCCTCTTAAGCTGTGTTTGTGACTCACTTCGGCACAGCTGCTCCCAGATACGAGCAGGCAGAGCTGGGAGCTGGGAGGAAGAGGAGGAAGAGGAGGAAGAGGAGGAAAAAGGAGGGCGAGAAAAGAGGAATAGAGACATCACAAGCTGCCTCGTCCACTCGGAGCCGATTTGGAGGTGGGGGGGGGTGGTGGGGGGAGGGGGCTGTACGAAGTGAGAGGGAGGAAGTGTTGAGAGAGCGGCAGATGGACCCATAGACGAGACGGCGATGGGAGTTTATAGCGGAAGCTAAATCTGGAGCAGCTCTTTGTCACAGCCGCGTCACGCGGCACCAACAGCCCGATCCTGTGTCCTTTCAGATGTTGAGTTATTGTGCTAAAGTTCATTATGATGCATTTATTTTGGACTTAAAAAAAAAAATCACAGCTGGTTGAAAGCGCTGATCGCTCTGTCTGTATAAGTGGAAAGGTTTTAGAGGAATTGAGATGAAGCTCTCACTGAGAAATTGTTGAATTTACAAATGAACCTTGCATAGCTGGATCTCTCACATTCCAGCTACGAGATCTTGATGACACACCCACCTTCACAGAGGTGTCAATCAATCTTTTCTTTTCTCCATGGATAACAAGGTCGAAAGCCCGACCAGCAATCAGCTCCAAGAACCAGGAACAACAAATTGTAAACAGTGGCTAAAGAAATTAGCGTGGATGCTACTATAGTGGTGGTTTTAACAACTGGACAGCATGTTTGTAAAAGAGAGAAGATTAATGGCCTTAAAGTGATGTGCAGCTAATGCACAGAAATTTGAACTTGACAATTTTTTGGCAAAAACACCTTCAGATTTCAGATTTCTTTTTATTAACAATTTAATTATTTTTCTACCTGCCAGAAGAACAGGTTGCAAGGTGAAGCTCGTCATTCCTGTGTTTTTCAACCACCCCAAAACTCATTAAAGCCGCATTTAGTTGAACAACCCGGAATTAAGCTAAACGTTTAATTTTGTTTCCCAGAGAAAATTCTTCAAAGTTTATAAAGACAAAGTTTTGCCGCTGAAGTGTCCTCCACAATGTGTCGAAGGGTGCGGGTGCAGCGGGGGGAAAACAAAACATTCAGCTCAAAACCGAACGAGACTGCAGAAGAGCTAAAGTGGTCTCACAAAAAAATCAGACCGTCTTTCTTGAGACTTTGAAGGACACAAATTAAGCAAATTATTCTCTTTTGTCAAACAATCAGCGCAGAGATAAGAAAACGCCAAACATTTACCCATTTGCATGCTCCACTTTTTAGAAAGCGTGTGCTGACACGTGTTAAATCAACCCTTTGTGATGTCACAAGGGACACTGAAACCTCTATTAGTGTCAACATCCCCAGCCAGATGTTCATTCCACCCTCTGAGACCGTCACAGTCCCTTTCCAATCATGTGGAAGGTCCAACAAAAAAAACATCAGTTTTAACTGGAAGCTGAAACCGGAGAAGGAGGCTGCAAACAGAGGGCTAAGCATGCTGTTTGTTTCCTCGCTAATTAATCTTGTAAACCTGGTCCACCAAATATGAAGAACTTTAATTTTGTATAATGTGGATCCTTATAATTGTAATTAAAACAAGTATGAAGACATTGACATCAATAGATAACACACTGTTTTGGTTTTTTTTTGCCTGTTCAATAGCTTCTAAAATATTTAACGGCCTTACAAATAACACAAAAGGTTCTTGAGAACCTCTTCATTGCCCAATCAGTAATTTGCATTTGAAGGGAAAGTTGCGACCGTGTCAGTTTGGACACAGGCATCGTTAGCAGCTCGTACCAGGATAAGAATATTTGAAGGTACTAGTTGAGAGGTTTGTTTTGCCTTGAAAGCATATCTGGATACTTCAAAGCACCGTCACCTGCATTATTCGGAAAAGAAACCCGTGCATAACGCATTTTTTTTCTTCCTTTTTTTTAAAGTCTCTATCATTTGGCAGCAAGCGACAGGCATCGTGTGGCAACATGGCTTCGTATCCTCCCAGTTATCTCGGCGTCTCCTCTCCTCTCCGGAAACTCTGAGTCGGCAGCTTGTAATTGTTGTTCTTGTTCTTGATGTTGTTTATGGTTAATTAATGAGCTGCCGGATCAAAGGGAGAATCTCTGATCCCACTGGAAGTTTTGACCCATATCTCTTCTTTATCCTCGCCGAGCGCTCTGCCTCTACTTATGAATACAACACAACAGCTATCAAAAAGACGCCATGGGAAAACAACGGCAAGAAAAAAAGTTCTGCTCCGGCGGTAACTGCCTAGTCACAGGACATATTAAAGTCTGCTTGTGTAATGGATGTGAGTCAGGAATCTGCTGAACAAAGCAATACTGTAAGATGTAATGAGGCCTAAAATCGCGTTTTTTCCCAGTATTTGTGTAACCTGGATGAAAGTTTACAGACCCTGTGGGTTTGAAATAATTACTTGACATTGCTTGGATTTATATGTGGTAATGACTGCGACGGTCTGCGGTGAGCACAATCTATCAGCACTACGGTACATTAAGGTTAAGTGAGAGGTGTAAAATATCTGCAAAATGCTGTAAAAACTCCCAAACCACCTCCAGAGGTGGTCAGGTTGACTTCCAACACACGGCAGATAACAGGCTTCCAAAACTCTGTCTTGGAAAGAGTCCATGAAAAACAACAACGTTTGAATGGGAGGATGTATCTGACGCTTCCAACTGGCACGAGGGGCGGCATGGACGGGGTGTCATTGTCCCGTTGCAAACAGTCCGCGGCAGAGTTCCAACTTGGCAAAGCCAGACGGCAGTAAAGCAAAAACATCCTTTGCGTTCAGAAACGCCGTCAGCGTCGTTCTTTGTTCTCCAGCTCTGATAAAACTGAAGCTACTTCAGCAGCAACACCAGTCGCTCACATCCGCTTCCGTCTTGCTTCTAAAAGAAGCTCGATGGCAGTAGAAAGTCACCGACTGGTTCCTCAGTAATACGAGTGGAAAAAAAAACACCTTTACACGGCAAGGTTGAGGTTCAGGACAAACAAGGTGGAAAAAGACACGGCGGCATCGTCTCAGACTGACGTGTTTGCGTCGCAAAAGGCAGTAGGCTGCTATCTGACATGCACACATAAATGGGCTGACAATTACAGCAGCCTCACGTTGCTTGAAACCTAAAGTAAATATATAGATGAGGAAAATTTAGGGTGGAATGATTTTTTTTTGCTGTCCAATCTGATACAAAACAAAAAACTATTTTGACCTTGACATTTCTAAAATTAAATTTATTTAAAAAAAAAATTAAAAAAAATTGCAGTCATTTAAAAGGCCACTGTCCAACAAAAGTCAGTGATGTCGAGCCGTGTGTGTGTGTGACTTCAATGCAATGATGTGTTTAGCGAAGACAAAAAAGATGAAGTCTAATTGTTGTTTAACTGTGTTGTTTTGTTATTGTCACTTTATTTATTTATTTATTTATTTATTTATTTATTTATTTATTCACGTATTTATTTACTTTTCCCCTTGTTCTGTCTGGCCATAATGACAAGCAGCAATGGTTTTGAATGTCTTTATGATGACTGACAGATTCTCGTGCGGTTCCATAGGTGGTTATGTACTTTGAGGCCGATACAAAAGGTTTTGTGCGCCCTCATAACGAAGACGCGTTACATCACCACCCGCCAACGGTTCCCTCATAACTCACGATCAATGTCATGCAGATCTGCAGTTTCTAAGAAACCTCGGCGGACACGTTAACAGTGTTATGTAATTGGTGTTTCATTTCCCACAATAGCAGCAAGCATCGTACAACAAAGGCGAAAAAAATTAAAACACTTGCACTTGCCTCTCCCCTTTGAGCCGTTTCACTTTCGTCCTTTTTCACAGTTCCATCTTCAGGACTACATCTGCCTTTAAATCATCTCCTTCTTCTTTCTCTCTCCATTTTTTTATATATATTTTTTTTTTACATCATCTCACTGGCTTAATGTCAGGCGCAGGTCCGGTGGGAGATGTTAGTGTTCTCATACACTGATATGCTGGGTTCTTTTCTTTTTTTTTTGAAGACGCTTAGTTCTGACATCTGTGCAGATTGGTGTGTGTGTGAAATATCACTCACCCATACTGATGTGTGCACATCTGTTGAAGTCGAGCACGCATACATGAACACGTCTCTGTGTCAGGGGCATGAAAGCCGCGGCTCTACATCTCACTTTAGCTCTGTCTCAGTGCTCACTGTAGGGTTAGTGGCATAAAGGATAAAGGTCACACACTTCAATGGCGGTGTGTGGTACAGTAATTTCAACACTGGTCGTGTTCTCCCAAATCATGAGCCGTTATAACGAGCTCCTCTGATGCACTGACTCACTTTTTTAACAGAAGAATTACGGGGGTAAAAAAAATCACAGAGATGGACTTTTTTTTTTGAAAATGTACATTTTCTGAAACGTTCACGAAAGAAATGGGTTTCCACAAAGCCGCATTCCAAAAAAAAAAAAAAAATCCCATTTACACGGATACGCTGGAAACAATGTAGTACCTGTGCCAGGCCTGGTGTGGTGCCGTGTGTGGAAGAAGAAAACACCCTGAGAGCGCCACGTTTAACGAAGCAGCAGCTCGCTAACAACATCAGCGCCAGAAAGAAAGATGGCTGGTGAAAGCACGATGTGGCTAAACGGCAGAGTTGAACTGCTGCTTCCAGTTACTTTAGAGCACAAAGCCTTGAAAGGTCCATGTTCAGGTTGACTGGGAATCGTGCCAGTAAAAGTTTGCTAACATTTTTGTCATTTAAGTTTCCTGCCTCAATATCCCAGCCCACTGACCCAACAGAAAATCAATAAAAAGTAAAACAGGAGGTTTGCAAATCATTTTCATTGTGTTTATTTTCACTGTGCACACTGGGCAAGGAGGCGTTTTTTTTTTTTAAGTCCACCCTGAGGAGCGATTTCAAAAAAGTGCGGCTTCATTGAAAATGAAACCGCTCAGATTCGTGTAAACGCAAATATTTGTGCGTTTTCAGAGAAACCCGTCTTCCTGTAAACTGGGCCTAAACTGTAGCCTCTTAAGATATTAAACATACTCGACTGTCTCTTCCATGACGTTATTCCTCTCTCATTCAGAACTACAGTATCCATGACAATGATATTCACTTGGGGAGTTGGCTTCACTGCAGCATCATGTTCCATAAATCCCCTCTGACCTCTGAGTCCAAATGATTGGCTGCTTGCTGTTAAAGTTACTTTGTGCCTTTGAACTACCTTCATACTTTGACACTTTAGCATATTATAGCCTTGAGCGCAGTGCGCAGCGCCACAGAGGAGAGGAGGAAGAGCAGAGAGATCGCACAGTGTTGCGACGCTGGGCTCCAATATGATTCAAAAGTACACATGACAAACCAGCATCGTTTGTTGGACTGAAAAAAACTACAACATGTTCCCCGGGCTAATAAATGCCGAGCGCGGCCTGCTGGGTCTGGCGGGCGTGTGTGCCGTGTGGCTGGATGTGACATTTTCAAAAATCAATAACTGCACTGGGACTGTTTTTTTCTCTCTCTCTCTATTTTTTTTTTCTCACAGCAGCGAGACGGTCGAATCAGGAGAGCCGACGGCTGCTCACGTCAATCGCACAATCTACAAATCACCGCCGAGCTGCTTTCATGTCAACACTCGGCTCTGCTCTGCCGTCTCTCCCATAATGCAGTGCAGTCGTACAAAA